>VXAU01004696.1:318-120145 GCA_013399695.1 Formicarius rufipectus | reverse complement strand
GGATTCATTTCTCCTGCCGGTTTAACTCTAAACCACCACAGTACCATCCCTAGCTCTAGTATATGAATCGTAACATGGTTGGCTTTTGAACCTATGTGTTTTTATGACCTCACAGAGCTGAAAATTCATTCCCTCTCTAAACAGAAATCCAAGCCAGAATTTATTTTTAGACAAATACAGAAAGTCCTTGCTACTATTGACACCTAAACGAAAGCACAGAAGTAACCTGTACTGTTTAGCTTAAAACTAAGCTCCATTATGCTCAGAGATGCTGTAACTTCAGTTGAAGCCATATACTGGGACTTCTCTTTTCATTTTGCTTTCAGTAATTATTGACCACATTTTTAATCGCAGGGTTATTTTTTTGATTTCTGACTAGGGATTTCTCACAGTGAGAAAGCATTAATTTAGCAATTTTTTTTTTACATGTTTATTTTCAGTGAACTAAGTTTTCCTCAAAATGCACAACTGTCCTTCTGGGTTTTTTTTTTAAGCTTACTGGATTTAGTCTTAAGTGACAAAAGCCCAAAACACCACACTTGCTGCTTTCCCCAGGGATGAGAGGATTTCACAAAAAACTGAGTTTAAAAGCATGAAGAGGTTTTGGTTTTGTCTGTGTGGTTTAGTAATTGAAACTTGCAAACCAGCATCTAAAATGTCCATTCATATCTGCCTTTTTTCAAAGATTGAATTAAAACTAGTCCTTGAAGAGAATGATTTCTAAGAGGAAAACTGTTACTTTTCAAAAAATCTGACATTTACTTCCAGTTTCTAAATCTTAACCCTTAATAAGTAATAATGAGCATTGGAGAAGGCACAAGGAGAATTTTTGATGTAAGATCAGAGGCAGCTCAGAAACTCAAGGACACTTCATAAGTCAGAATTTACCTAATAAATGAGCTGCATTTTTGATGTATTTTGTATGTTATGCTTTGCTTTAGTTTGGACTTTCATGACAGTTGAAAGCAAAGTTATCGTTATCACAGAAACATTTAAAATTAAATTGGTTTGAAAAACAACTATGTATGATATTAAATTGTAAATCATTCTCAGGTTTCTCAAGAACAAAAGGTCAGATGCATAGCTTATGTAAATCAGCATTCCCTTTCTTATGTTAATGTCGTCGTATTAGTTTCAAGACAGGATTTGGTCTGTAGTGCCCTAAACTTCAAGTTTAAAACACTTTCTTGCAAGATTTGCGTTTTTCTAATCCAGATCTGTCACATACATTTAGCAGGAAAGCCAGAGATACTAAAACAAGAGCATAGAAAGCAGACTTGTGTCAAACATTAGTTTAAAGGGAGAGTTTCTCCGTGAAACTTGTCTCTTCATCTTCCTTCATTTATTATTTCTTTCTTCATTTGCATCATTTCTAGAAATCCCACTTCTCTATCCGTTCTCCAAAAGTGGAAGGAATACTCAACTGTCAACTTTGTGTTTTTTCTCCATCCCAGTTTACAGGATTTAACTTTTGTTGTTTTTTTTCCAATCTTAAGTTACACTTGGAGTCTAACCACGTTGTGAGTCATGCAAAAATCATGTGGAAACCTGACATTAGGTGTGATATAGATATTAGACACTTTGTTAGCTATAAAGTGCCACAGACAGACTGCTTGGTCTGAAAGACTTTCTAAGATCAAGAGAGTTGCTGAATAAAGAGCAGCTATAGACAGGTTATGATTTATTTGGTATCTGATCTAGTACAGGATATATTCATTGGTGGTTGTTAAGGACATTCCAAGACTTGCTGAAAAGCTGCAGATCTAGAAGCTGTACATACTCTCATATGCTTCGACCTAGCACAGTTAAACATGCTCACACATTTCAGTAACTCAATAAAACATCCAAACATCTCAACAGGAACCACACTCCAGTGGTATTGTCTTTCAATGACAGCAGCAAAATGAAGACTCATAATTTTATGTCATTTTATTATAAGAAAAGGAGACACAGGGAATAGAAGCTCTTAAGAAAAATCAAATCTCAAAGCCATTGCCTGCCATTTTTTAATCAAAAATTTTGAACAAATGCATGTAATGATCTAAAAGAGTGTTTTGCTATACATTTCATAAAGAAAGACTTCACCAAGTCTAGCTGATATACATCAGCCCTACTACTAATAATAAAAAGTTCCACAAGACAAAAAAGACTATTGCTCATGACTTTCTGTGGTCCAAGGCTCAGTTTTTCTAGGTTTGGCAGACCCATAGATTTTACAAACCAGGAGGTATGAGGAAAGAGAGAAAAAGGGAAAGGAGAAAGCAAACAGTACATGGTTTAAATAGACAGAATTTAGCTAAAGTGTGCTCCCCAAACCTGAACACACTATTCTGTAAAAAAGTTTACCAGGTCTGAACAGACAAGGGTTACTTGAGAGATGGATGGCATCCTGTTCACTGCTTCCAGATGGAGGTTTATGTTTTACAAAGACATTTGTCAAGGCAACTCTTATGCTCAGCCTGCGGCCCACTGTTCTTCCCTGCAGACCTGTCTCACTCGTTATTCAGACTTGCATTTGTGCTGCAGAAACTCAGCTGGAACTACCTTATACTTACACTGTTGTCAGTTCACATAGTATTCCTTTACGGACACTTAAGCTGTTCTGTTTATACCCGCTGTTCATCCTACAACAGCACTACCTGGTACTTCAGTAGAATAGAAAAATCACTAAACCTACAGGTTATTAACAAAAAATATTGAACGAAACTGAATTTAGAAAAGGCCCATGGAATTCACACCCAATGTATCTTTGAATTTGACTGATAAATACTCTTAGACCATGTTTTTTCTAATTACTTTTGAACTCACCTAAACAGTTTCCCTAATAGACTTATGAGGGTATCACATAAAGTACTCTAAACTGTGCAGCTTCTCTTTGGTCTGCAAGGCTCATTACCCAGACATAGAAAGAAATTAGATTGACTTGGCATAGTATAATCTCACCCACTCCACATTACTTTTTAGTGCTTATTCTAATATTTTACCAGAAACTGAAGGTAATTTGACTGCAACTCCAAACACATAAAGTATAAATTATAAAGAAAAGAAAACGACATAAAACACAAAAAAGATCATTTTTTTTCCCTATTCCACTTACTAGGTTGGTTTGGGTTTTTTCTGTAGCTAAACATGGAGTGGTATATCATTATCACAGAGGATCCTCATTGTAACTATTTACAACCCCACACCCTTCACTCATCCAATAATGTCTCAAGATTTTTGGCCAGGTCCTACTCCTTAAAAAAGCTAAAAAATTCTCCACAGATTCTAAAATTGGACTAACCTGCAACCCCACAGGGCCACAATGTTTATCAAGATTATAATAGCATTACGAAGAACATCTTGTACTGTCTGAAAAAATCATTACTTCCTCTCTCAAGCCAAAGAGCATCGCTACTCCCTTAGTCCAAAGAGGAACAGGCCTAGAAAAACCCTTGGCCTCATGATATTTTCTAAGGTACAATGCACTGGATGTTAAATGTCAGTCTTCAGGGTGAAAACCCATGGTTCCAACACAAACTGGCACATATTAGTTCCTCCCTTCCCCCAAGCACCTAATCTGAGTTAACTCAAACTTGATTGTTTAAAAATACTTTCAACTTATTGATCTATATATTTGTGCTATATGCACAACATAGAAAATTCCAGCTAAAATAAAACAATGCATGACATTTCTTCTCCTTTAAATTTTTGCAAAAATAATGCTTTAAGATCTTAAAAATATCACAACATACAAACTGGTTCCAAATGAATAATTTAACGCAAAGGGTAAATTAAAGTTTGAATAGCAGAAATAGGCTAGAAAGAGGAGGGGGAAGGATAAGAAACAAGTAGTTTATTTTCTTCATGCCTGGATAAGATATTTGGCCATGAAACTGAAGTCATTCATCATCCATATTGCCAACACCACCAATGCTCAGGACAGCTGTTCTTCAGGTCAATTGCCCGAGAATCTCTAAAAAAGAGACAGCTTAGCTGAAGAAGTGACCCAAATAATTCTGACATTAACAGGTACCCTGCTTCCAGACAGTGTCAGAGTTATAGGAGTCTGATCTTTACCTCCTCACTAGTACCAACTTAAGTGCTGGGAGGAGCAAAGTGGGCAGTGTACTTGATAATACACTTAATATAAAACTAATCTTGAGGATGTCACTAGTGATACATAACCATATTCTCTACTGAAAACCCAAACAGCAAGGATTGCCCCATTTTCTTTATGCTTGTTATAATATTGCTGTTCACATGTGACAAAGCACATCTGAATTAAAAGCTGTAGTTATCACCTATGCATGTAATAACTTTTAACAACTACCAAGAGTTTGTGATCTTACAGGAACACAAAAGACAGGAATTTTTTGGTGCAAGTATAAAATCTATTTGTCTAAAATAACTGACAATTATTAAAGACAAGAGAACTGTACCTATGGAACTCCTATTAAAACGTATGTCTATGAAGAAAAAAAAAAAATCATTATGCCCTCAGAGGCTCAAACTGTTATGCAATTCAGACTCATCATCTTCTTCAATAGTAATACAAATACATTTTTAAAACTTTGAGAATTAAAAGACTGAGCAAATAATGCATTTGGATCACTGTTTATTAAATAGAGACAAATGAGTACTTATTGTTCAGTAAATCCCTCAGTAACTATGCAGGTGTTTCAGATACATGGACAGCTAAACTTTCAGTCAGATACTTCAAGATGGAAAAAAAGTCCTGTTTCTTTCTTTACTTGTTCTGTAGCTGCTAGCTAATAACTAAAAATATTCACTTTTTTGATTATGTTCTTTGAAGAATAAAGACATGCCAGACTTTGTACTGGATCTGCCTGGACAGTTGACAGCCCATTAAACTAAAGTAGTGCAGGCCATACATTTTAAGTTCCTGATTTTCAAAGCACACCAAAATTATTTGCTACATATGTACAAGAGTATTTGTAACACACTTTGAAATCACGCATTTGAATTTCCATGTGAAATAAATGGTCTTCTGCTTTTGTAGCAAAATGTTAAAGCAGCAATTAAAATATCTTTATGGCCAGGAACCTTAAGGAAGTGTGAGATGTGACCATCATTAATACTATTACTGTAAAAATTCATATTAAAAGCTTTCAGATATAACTTTACCCTCTTTTAATCCAAGAACACTCAGAAGTATATCCCTAGCATGAGCTAGATCCTTCTGATGAGCTGATTTCTGTTTTAAACTGATTAACAAAAATATGAATTTGATGCACACTGCATCAAGACTTTTCCTCCTACCACTGTAGCCACATGGGAGGAGGCAAGATTAACACTCTACTTTTCTTTTGCAACAACTCTAAGGCTCACTTGGCTGTGATGCTCCCTTCTTCTGAGCTTCCTGTAGCAATACATATAAAATGATGAACTCTACACGCTCTAATTCATTTGCAGTACAACCCTGCTTAACATTTCTCCCCTTCTCCTATTCTAATCAAAGAAAAGAAAGACTTTAAACTCAAAGATATTTGATAAAGATATTTCTGACAATCTATTTCTGAAAATACAGCTGAAGCTTTGATGTCGGATAGCCCGTCAAGTTGAAGGCACAGCTGCAATATTAAGAACTACAATAGCACATCATGTCCTTTTGGTTGTGGACCCAACAATATTGCTTTACATAAAGGAGCCATTTTTGAACCACAAAAATAATCACTTAAGCATCTAAGAAAATGCATAACAGGAACATTCTGATCTTTTCTCCCTGTTGCAAAGCATCAGGCACCTCATCTCTTTTGTAATGGGTCAAGGACCAACAAACATCCTCAGTCACTAACCCAGGCCACTCCCTGCTCGCCTTCATTCCAGGCTACAGGTCTGCTCCTCATTTCCCTTGACTTTCAAGGGAAAGCTCGAGATCACATTCACACTTTCATGATTATCTTTGTCAACAGGATCAGAGGTTGCAAGGCTGACTATACACAATTATCTTACATAAGAGGAGGCTGAGGGAAGTAAGTGGAACATCAAGCAACCATAGCTCTGTTTTACCTGCTCTCAAGCAGATATCAAAACACCCCCACACAGATTATTTTTTTTTGTGACACCAAAACACATTCCTTGAGTGTGTTACAAAATGACTGCTCTTTATGTACAAAGAAAAATCATACTTTAAAGAATCGATTTAAGCAATAAGAATGATTCTCAGCATAAACAATATCTTAAAATCATACTCAGCATAAAGCAAGATGAAGTGGCCAGTTATATGCTTCTAAACTGTAATTTTTGCTCTCCATTAGTACAAGTACACTGCACAACTTCCTGATGAAAACACTAGAATTGTGCTGGCTATAATATGAAACTCAATGCAGTTCCACTATGTGTTCAGTTTATAATAATGAAGTTCTTTGGCTATAAAAGAAATTTATCCTCAGTTAGCTTCTTATCTTTTGCCTTTAATAAAACTAATATTTAATTTATAAAACAGTATGGACTAACCCAGGTATTCTTGTGGGAGAATATTACATATTTCTAGCAAGACTACAATGGCAAACATTCACTGAATTTATGTTGCATCTTTTCAGGCAAGTAGATACTCATCAGGATTTAGAGGGAGTACATTCTAGATTTTTAAAATCTAATTCCAGGGTACATCCTCCTGTGTCCACATTAAACTGGTGAGAATCTGGAATTCAGAGGTCTGTATATCAAGCTGGCTAAGCTGAGTTGAAGAGACTCTATTTCTTCAAAATGAACTTGATAATTACAAAAAGTTCAAAAGACATTGAACTTACTTCCATATAATCTGCTGCTCCACAATTGAAAGCCACCAAATTCTATCCTCATATACTGCAGGGACAGATGCATATCAGTCAGGATATTTGTAAATTAAGACTATATATATATGCACATAATGTAAGTACTAAAAAAATTCCACCCAAAGTACATGTGCTTATGGGAAAAACAAAACAAAACAAAAAACAACAAACAAAACCAAACAAAATTACAAACAAAACTACAAATAAAAAACAAACAAAACCACCCAAAATCTTGCTACATGCTGCAAAATAAGCAGTATGAAACCGTTACTGAATTAAACATCAGTTCCATTTGAAAACACTTGTCATTTTTATTGCTGTTATATTTGTATTCTAATTCACAAAGTATCCGTGCAATTCCAGTTTGAGCTCTTCCTTATCTTCAGTATATCTTTAACATTAAATCAGCTTAACAACAGATGGTGATTTCACTACAAACTCAACAATTTTACTCTTGCTCCACTTTCCTTATTTTTAGTAATCAAATAAAAACACTGCTCTACATCAGGTACTCAGAAGTTCTATAATTTTTCTGGGACTTCTATCAAGATCTTCTCTGCAGGATCTTTATTTCAGACCAGGCAACTCTCCCTCATGAACACAACCTGCTTTCTGTGTTCCTAGACATCAAGCTTAACATTTGGCAGCATTTAAACAGATTCACAAATAAGCTCATGTAAGAAATCCCACCTAACTGATTTAGACTATCACTGTAGTACATTAACTCAGCTCCCTTTATAAACCCTCACAGCAATTATTTCACCATATGAAAGTACTGAAGAGAATCACCTCTAAAATCTGAAAACAACTACAGTTATTGGACTGTTTCTCACTGTGATGTCTTACATTAGAAGTCAAATTTGATCAGGTCCACTGAGCTACAGCCATAAACCCCACAGCATCCACACCAAGGATCATCTCTGATGTTCTGAGGACCTTCAGTGACAATCTTTTGCATAACTCAAATGAAATAGTATTCCAAGGCCAAGCTAAAACATACATCCACCAAATGTACCTGAAGTCTTCTGCCCAGTCACATTCCCACACACAGCAATAAAGGCTGCTTTCTCACCAAAGCCAGCGGTCCCTCGCATTAGCCTTCTTTTATCAACTTCACCATCTTGGGATTTTTAACATCCAATAAGAACAAAACAAACTTCTCAAGGCCTCCATCATAGATCAGTTACATTTTTTTTTATTATTTTTACTGTACTTCATTTTAGACTGAACTTGTTAAAATAAATAAAACACTATAAAATCCCTTATCTCTTTGCTTCCTTGCTCTTTAGCAATATTCCTTCTGCCTTTCTTTCCTCTGGCAGAAAACCCCTTCCAAAATCCCAAGTGTTCTCTATCATCATCACTGTTGAAAACCCTCATCCCTCTCAAGCAGGTGTGAGTAAACAGAAATTTGAATTGCACCTGAAAGGGTTTTATTATAACTAAATTGACTGTGTAGGATCAGTGAGTTTGTTTGCTTTTCTAAGTAAGACATGTTTTGAATAAACTCATTTACATTAGAACATTAGTCAATGGAGTTATTGTCAATAAAATTGTGGTTTCATAAATAAAACAAAAAACAACCAACATTTGGCACTAATTTCCCCTGAAATTAGAGGGATGGATGTGTGTTCCCTTACCTCCTTTTATACTTTCATACCTCATACCCCATCACAACAGCAATTGTATAAGCACCAAAGAACCAATCCCAACTTACTACAGTACTCAAAATCATCCAGGTAATCTTCTTCAGAAACTTCCACAGTATTACAGATTTACATCACACTGCTAAAACCTCACCTCAAATTCCTATCCCATACTTCCTTCATTTGGCCCCATCGATGGGAATCACACAGGTGGGCAGTCACTCTCCAGCTCACCTGCATCCCTCCATTACACATCAACAAAATGTTTCCTCAACTATCAGGAGGAAAACTAAATTCATTCATTTTAGTGTTCATCAGTAATGTCCCCCATTTATGATCCATCTTCAATTTTACAACTTGTTATTAACACATTCGAGGATTTTTTCAATGAAACAAGGTTTATTTTCTTGAATGCAGCGATACCTGTTTTGGGTGGACCTGACAAAATATTCTTATGCATTCAATATACATATAGTATTATTATACATTCATTAAGTATTTTTGCATGTGACAATGCATGATTTAATTTCAATCACAGCTTTTTATTCAGGGTTATATTCAACTCTTCTAAATTAGTACTTTTATGCTAATTAATTCACCAGATATTGCCTACAGTTTGATTAAATATATGTGTAGGTTAATATGTGATAAAAAGATAGGACAATTTTCAGCACTTGAGTGTGTTCACATTCACCATAAATATTTTGGTTTCCATAAAACTATTGTGGGAAAAGTCCTATTTTATTTCTTATTCCAGTTCTGGGTTCCATATTGAAAGGGTCAACTGGTTTATTTTTTGGAAGGGTCAAGGAAGGTCAGTAAGATAAAAATTTTAAAAAAAACAACCAAACAAAAAAACCTGCCTCTATAAATATTTTTCTAGGAAGGAATTGTTCTTCTGTTGCATCTCCTTTGGAAAAGAAGTTGGGAAGGAGCTGAGGGAGGCAAAGCTCTTCAGGAGTTATTTAAGTTTTTCTTTGAGTTTAATTTCCTTCTACACAAGTCTGAAAGCCTTCCACTTTGAGTGGAACTGTCCCCCTTTCCCTAGTTCTGTCCAGAAAAGAATGAAAGCAGTAATGAAACTCAAATAATTTGAAGCAACATTTTTAAAACAGGCTCATGCAACTGTGTGATGTGTCTGTTAAACAGTGCATGATTCTTTTACATGATTTTAAGTAGCCAGGCTGTCAGTAAAGGAATCAAGTAAGCATAATTTCTGAGATATAATAATGCAATTACATAGGTTATGCCCCAAGCCACAAGCAGTTTATTTGATCACAAAACACATGTTTTTATGGTTGAGTTTTTTCAATTTCCTAATTTGAAATTATGTATTTAAGCTTCAAAAGCAAGTACTACTAGTCCATTCCTTTTTCAAATATTTTGTTCTTTTTCACAGCCATCTTTAAACACTTTCCATAAGTAGAGACAGAGATAAGCAGTAGGACAATGATAAATTCATATCACTTTGTCAAATAAGCAAAGAAGAAATATTGGCTGAGGAATTCCTGAATCCAATCTACTGCTCTTCTACTCTGACACTAAACCGAGGTCATACAATTCTCTAGCTATTTAATGTCCAGTTTTATACTTTAAATATGTTATTTCTTATCAGATTGAGTCCTTATGCTCCAATTTGCTCTGAAGAAGCAGAAATTGCATTTGGAAAATAGGATTTTCTTTTCTTTCTTTGTGTTCTTGCCACTCACTTTCTTCATTCAACATGTAACATCATTTTGACACAATGCAGTGGATAACACTGTAAAATTGCATGCAATAAAAACTCCCCAGCACACACATGTGTGAGATAAAACTATCGTTACAAAAATACTGCTCAATTTTCATGGCTGCAGTTCAATTTCAAACTATTCACCCAACTACAGTAAGTCCTCTCAAATTCCAGTCCAGAGGTGGCTGTTTACTTCTGAGCATCACACAAACACATTATTTCCTTGCTGACCATGGTCAAGAGCATTAGAGCCTAAAATTTACTACTTTGGATGAAGAGAAAGGTTTGCTTCATCAGTAAGAACCTCTGTGTGATTGTAACAGACAAGGAAGGTATGCATGGGCAAATGCTCCACCACAGCATGGCAAGTCTTTGACACAGCCAGATTGCTTTGAAAGGGACATAAAGCACCAAAGAAACATTCCTTGGAGGAACAGTTATTCCTAAAAAAGCTGAATAATCTAAGAGGAAAATAGGATAACGTAGGATACTTTCTTATACCTCTGTCATGTATCATCAGCTCTGTCCCTCTGCATAATTCACTCCTAATAGTAGCAGAAAATAACAGCCACTGTACTTTTAAATTTATTTTGGAAAATGATTGTAGTAACATGCAAAAATTCCTTCCTTGTCCTAATGTTTGTTCCATTTTTGACTCAAACTCTGAATGCATAGGTGTATAAAAATATAAAGCATAACTTCAGGCAGAAAAAAATACCTTTTCTCCCTGTCTGAATTTTGGCTTTTTTGTTTGTTTTTTTGTTTTTGTTTTGTTTGTTTGTTTGTTTGTTTTTTAAATTTATTCTAGGGGAGGTGGAATAATGCATGGAGAGATTTACATAATTTGACAAAAAATCAGAATTTAGATCAGTTGGCTATAATCTTCATCCACCAATAAACAAAGCAGCAAAGTGTAATTCAGCTGAAGAGATGGGATGAAATGGTTTTGCAAGCACAAGTAGAGACAATGGAAGAGGACAGCAGAAGTGAAACTGTAGCATAGTTGCAGAGACAATTACTAGGTGATAACTCGAGTAGAAAAAGAATCACAGCTTCGTGTGTTGAAAAACACTGTAATTAAATCAAATAATGTCCCTGGTATTGTTTTTGTACTGCAGAAAGAATTTTCCAGCAACCAGCCAGAAGAGTGGTAACAAATTTATCTTGTAATGAATTTTGCTGTGTGCTGAGGAATACAAGAAAATGAACAATGATTAAGCACCAACCTAATGTACTATATTTGTCACTCTGCATGAATTAAAAAGCTAGAGGGGCACTGTATAGTATTTGCTGTCTATGTTTTGATTCATTGCATTGTTGGCTCTCTTAGAACTATTAATGATAATGTCTGCTAACACTTGAATTTGGAAGAGCTAGTTAAGGTATTTTCAACTAGGAGCATCTTTAAAGTAGATTTCTGGAAGGTTCAGTATGTAACCTTGGATCACAAAGACTGAATACTTCAATCAGCTTCATATAACAGCAACAATATTAACATTATTTATGTATAGAGCTCGATTTTTATTTTCATAGCTAAAGGCAGTGCCTGCAATGTTACCAGCGATAATGCATTACCATTTTTTATCTATGGAAATGGAAGGAAAATCACACCTACTTAATAGGAAATATTATGGTAATCCCCATTTATCAGTTAAGATAACTGTATTTCAGCAGGGCATAAATTACCATGGGCTTCTTCAGTATTCAGACAACTATGAGATTCAAAAGCAAATGCATATAGGTGTTTCCCTTTTCCTTGAGCTCATCAGCACAGTATAATTGTGATTTAACTAGTGAAGAGGAAGGAGACATATGTGTGTTGTAGAAAGTACAGTGACTGAAAGACAAGAACCATAAATAATGATGCCCCAATTGTGTGATAATGGTGGTTCTTAAGTACTACTCCATTGGTCAGGCACAAAAATCTAAGGGGAAAAAACTGAGAATTATTATCTTACACTGACAAAGATTTGGTGGAGTGGTTGTCTTCTGTCCTCTGAGGTCTTATTTCACATCAACAATAAAATATCTGCTTACAACCCTTCAGTAATATAAAAGCATACATACATATGATACATATGTTCACTGTCTCTACTATGATGACATCAGCGTTGGAAATACTTTATTTTAATGAGCAAGAATGGCAGAAGAGGAACACTGTAAGTCAAAATTCCTGAAGATCACTCTCCTACACGGAAGAGGGGCAGCCTGTCACAGTCCAGTGGCAACACTGAGGTCCACAGCCGCGAGTGCAGGTTCAGGTCAGGTTGGATTATACACTGCAAATTTCTGAACAAAAAAATGCTTTTACTCACTAAATACAACTCAGAATAAATCAATTCAGCCTGGAAAAAGAAGGCAAAAGTTCAAGGAAGAGATGGATGATGTATAGCCAAAACATCTGGAAGCTGCTTTTAGAATCAACACAAGGGAAGTGGAGGCAAGAGAGCCGCAGCAGCTGGAGGCTGTCCATGCCATGGATGCACAGATCCTAGCACCATATTCCAGAGGAGTGCTGAGTACCAGAGCCCCACCATGGCACCACGATTTTTTTCCTTGTGATTTTATGCCTCTCATATGCTGTCCTCATCTTTGTGACAAATCATCTTGTTTTATACACACCCATCTGAAGGCAGGAGCTAATCACCCAAATGCTCAGACACAACTGAGCAGAGCAGAGCACATGTGGCATGGGGCAGGAGATGGGGATTGCCATGGAAACTCACCATTCTGCTTCTAGTCTCTGTCCAAACTGTGATACCAGACTGAAGCAGCCGGGTCTAATTTTTATCAATAGCAATGACTGCAAGTCGTCACCCATGGTATCCTCACTCTTTATTCTTTTGACTATTTGCTTTGCTTTTCTAGAAATTGCAAAAATTTTTCTCATAAAGAAAAACAAAAAAGGAATACAACCCTCCCCCCAATTTTAAGTCTAAAATTCTGTAAAATTGGAGTCCATTATGACAGCAAATTTTAGGATTTGTTTTGTTTTGACTTCAATTTAGGTTGGTTTTGGTTTCTTTTTTTTTTTTTTTTTTTTTTTGCTAAGTAGCAATCTGATATGCAAGAGAGCTAAAAAGACTTCAGGGTATTTTATTTATCAGCCTTTGCTTGTTTCAATTAACAAAACAGTCTAACCAGCATAACACATAAAGAAAGAATTGGAGATCTCAGAGTTGTTCCACATTAATCTCCCTTTTGTTACAGTTACAAGATCAACTTCAGGTCCCTGATGAAAACCAACTTAGATTGTTTACAGAAGAAAAAATGATAGGGAAGACAGGGAAAGGGGTCAAAAACTATTATGAAAGCAATCAAAGTGTATTTTTTTTTCTAACTATCGTAACATTGATGTAAGGAGCATTTTCTTCAAATATGGATGACACTTTACTTCTCTGTGTAGGAACATACATAACCACATTGGACTATATGTAGTCCAACTATATGTTAGACAGGTATTATATATTAATAAATCTGCAAAAGTAGTGAAGTTGTAAAAGCAGACAAAAATGTTTTGATTACCTGTTTGAAGTCAATTTACAACCAACTTCCTTGAAGTGCAGGGGTTTTTGTGTTGTTTCTGTCAGTTAACTCCTGAGTATCTTTTCTTTCTTCTCACTGCCTGGCTTTTGTTCTTTCACCTTGTCTTTCTGGTGGGCTTGAAAAGAGCCATTTGTTTAGTGAGGTTCATATTTTAAGTACTGTCAAGTATGAGTGAATAATACTCAGCTGATTTTGCAGGTTTCTGTTTGACAGTCCTAAGGTTTAAGTCATTTGTTGACTCCATATATTTGTGCCCAAAGAGTAATCTGAAATGTCTTATACATAGCACACACGTTTGTTGGACTGTGCAGAAAAGAGATGACAGCAATAATAGCAAACTGAATTACACAGAGAAGAAGAAATAACAGTTTATTCCAAATTTTTTGCAATAAGAATTAAGTCAGACATCATCAACAAATTATATATGATGCTGAATTGACTTGTTTCTTCTTTTGGGAAATCACTTAATACCTGAGATGGTAATGTGAGCAAAAGCAGAATTTACAAAGCAATGGCTTCTTTACAAAGCAAACCCAACAGACTTGATTTGCAAGCTGCTCTTTATGGTGAACTTTGTAATTCAGGTAAGAACATATATTTTAACATCATTCATAAAAATTGAAACAATATTAGTTTAGATACCAGCCTTAATATGCAGGATTTGCACAAAGCCATAGACAAGTCAAGCTTTAAGGTAGCTTTTTCTTATTTTTAAGAGTGACTTCCATTATGTCAATTCTCTCTTCTAGGATGAGCAGGAGACTTTCTTTTCTGTAAATGCCACTAAATTAACAAGTCACCTCTCCAGTTCAGATTGCTCCAGATACAGTGTGGATGGACTGACAACACTTTCCAGATGACAGTATTTCAGAATATTCTGCAAAGGTTGCAGTGATAGTCCATGCATAGGAAATGCTCTTACCACTGCTGCTTCACTGTTGACAGTCCCCACACTCTATTCCACAAGCAACTGGTAGTTTGCAAAGTACTTGCAGCTGGTAGGAGGAGAGTTGGTGGCACAAGGAGCACCCACTCTCTGCCAGACTTCCAGCTGAGAGAAGCAGAACAGATGGCTGGGAAGGGAGACAGGGTAAAGAGCAAACATCCACAGAGTAATGAACAATCTCCTTTGACTAAATGTGCATGTCAAGCCAGGAGATCAGGATTCCAGCTTTATATTGGTCCTCTAGATACAACAGCAGTAATAGACAGAATTCAAAAATAGATTAAATAACATTCACAACTAATCAGAATAAATAAAGTCCATCATTTCCTTTCTATTTCCATGTTAAGTGATGGTTTTAATTACATGAGGATTATTCTATGATTGAAAATGAGTGGAAGAATGCACACGACCAATGGTTCACATGACTATGAATAGAAAGACAAATGCAGTCTCCTGCCACTTTTGCCATCCCACACCTTCTACTGTGCTAGGCACACAGGCGACGAGAGTACCACTTCATAGGTCTTCCTTTCAAAGGGTTATTCCCCAGTGTAAATTGACCCCCAGGTATATTAACCTAATTTAGCTGCAGCTATCACTTTCTTCTGCATATCTTTTTTCTCCAAGGTTTAAGCTGGAGTGTGTCCATATTTGTATCCCAGGCCTCAGCTCCCCATTACCTTCTCTCAGATCATTTGCTCATCATGATTTTTTGCTCAGAATTCTTCCAAAATTTTACATGGTCCAAAAGATATTTACTTTCTGGCTTCCCCTTATCGTAACCATCTTCTTTTTTTTTCTGTGAAAGCAGAAGTTGCACTGATCTGCATGAGTAGATCATGGAGGTTTATCCACCCACAGGGCTAGTGAGGTCTCACCATGATCCTTTTGGCTATGTGGGAGCTGAACAGCAGCAGCGTCATGGTGTACTGCTGTACAGTGGTACATGGCTTGAGAAGAGGTGTAGCTGCATTTAGTACTGCACCAATGCTAAACTGTCATCCACAAACTAGAAACATAATATTCTTGAAGGACCTTCAACCCACCATATGCTGTCAAGTCTCTGGTATAGTTGCTGAACCTGTCATCCCTGAAACTACTGACTCTCTTAAAGTCAGTCAAATGTATATAGTCTTTAATTACTTCATAAAGGGCAAGGAGTCTCTGTCAATGAGCCTGGACACCTGTAAACTCAGGGTTCTTGGAATATTTATTATTAGCAGGTATCAATATGAAGAAGGTGAATAAAATAACCCCTTAGTCCCACAGTCTGGGATGGAAACATCACCCATAAGATATTCAGCATCCTTCCCTAAGAGAATTTAATTAAAAATAGTAATTACACAATAATCTGTTCTATAGGTGAGAAATCAACAATTCGGCCTTCCAGCTTCTTTGTGAGACCCATCACCACAGCAATGGCTGTAGCTGATGGCAGACTGGGTTGTCACTGGGATCATTCTGAGGTCTTTGCCAGCATTAATATACAAACACAATGTCACAGCTTCACCACAGCCAGAAGCCAAGCCCCATGCAGCCACTGACTCACTCCCTCACCAGTGAGATCAGGGATAAAAATCGTAAGGGTAAAAGCCAGAAAACTCATGGGTTGAGGTAAAGATGGTTTAATAGGGAAAGAAGAAGTCATGCACATAAGCAAAACAAAACAAGAAATTAATTCACTGCTTCTCATGGTGTTCAGCCATCTCCAGGAGAGCAGGGTCCCATCACAAGTAACAGTGGTTTGGGAAGACAAACAACATCACTGCAAGCATCCCCTCCTTCGTCCTTCCTCTCACTTTATTTACTGAGCATGATGTCATATGGTCTGGAATATCCCTTTGGCCAGTTTGGGTCACCTGTCCTAGCTGTGTCACCTCCCATACACCCCCAACCTCCTTGCCAGTGTGGCAGTATGAAATGCAGAAAAAGCCTTAGCTCTTTGCAAGCCCTGCTCAGCAACAACAAAGACATCTCTGTATTATCAACCCTGTGCTCAGCACAAATCCAAAACATGGCCCCACACCAGCCACTGTGAAGAAAATTAATTTATCCCAGCTGAAACCAGCACACCCAGTATTCCCTCTTTTTACTCCCATGCATTGGATGGGAGGAAGATAGAGAGGAGTAAGGGCAAACCACAGATCTGACATGGCAGGCTTGTTTCTTCTCAAAAAGAATTTGCAGCAGCAATGCATTTGGGACAGGCAGCTGCAACAGTGGCACAGGAGTGTGAGCAGAGTCAGGGCTTTCTAGACAATTCCATTATATATCCGGTCTCCAGCCTTTTACCCAATGTCAGGATAAACACGACTTTTCAAGTTTATTAGATAAAACTTCAAAACTGCACCAAGATTTAAAAAGTTTTTAAATTCTTTTTTTTTTTTTTTTTTTTTTTCATTCCTTAAGGTATGTTGGGGGGAAGAAATAGCACAGAAGCCTGAGATTTTAATCTCCAAGTGGTTATCTTGATAACTAATAAATCTAACCTTTCCAAACAGACGTATGAAGTTAAGGGGACTAATTGATCATGTTGGCACAAAGGTGTTGTTCATTCTGCAAAGGCCAAGTTAATCCACATTGATGTGATTCAAATTAACCTTAATCAGCTACTAGGCTGACTGTGATTTCATTACTGGATATGCTACAATTAGACATCTCCTGTCTTTAAATGCCCCTCAGCTTTATTGCAACATTTTTATTTTTTTTCAAATAATAAACACCCATTTACACATCAAATACTATTAGTGTAATTGGCTTTAAGATTGACTTTTTTTGTGTAGTCACTTTTTGGTTCTGTTTATTCTGAAAAGGTCAAGTAATACAGATTGATGTGATCTAAATTAACCTCAAACAGTTACTTCTTCTCTCAGAATGATATGCTGTCATGGTAGGGAAGGATCAGACAGTTCCCTTCTCTTTTCTTTTTTTTTCCCCCTTCCAGATGCATAAATCATATGTATTTCCTTCCTGGAGGCAGGTGCAAAACACTTAGAACACTATAAATCATCTTCATAATAGAATTCAAAAGCAATTGAATATTCATCAGAAAACTTTAATTTTTTTTTTATCCCCATATGAGACCATATGGGTATGCCACACATTGTACAAAAAAATTACACTTTTCAAAAAATAGTTTCATTTTGCAACTAAAACATGATACAAAGCCCACTTTTGCAAAACTTTCTGCCTTTGGATTTCATACGTTGGGTAGACAATGTGAGCACAATAGTCAACTTTAAATTCCTAGGCAGTGTGTTTGATTGTGGCATTGAAAAAGTGTGTTCTCTCACTTGATTAGGTTTCTTGAGGAAAACAAGTGTAATTTCCCTACCTCTCTTTTCCTTCGTTTGTCTCCAACTAAGAGTGAAGCCTCTTAACAGTGACCTGGAAAGATACAGCCAGTGAAACACTCAAGGAGGGCCATGAGAAATACGAGTTAAAAATGATAAATTCTCTTCAGAGGGAGGGAATTAGACGGGGAAGGAAAGGGCAGAAATAACAACTTAAAACCAGGCCTTTACCCTGTCCACCACTTGCACTCTCTATGGAAACTGAGCTTCCCAAGGGCAGGATGCAATGAGGAGACACCTTGAAAGCCCCTGTCTGTGCTGTGGGAAGGATGTTCTCACCTTATGCAGGTGGGCACCCCTGGCCCGCTCACTTCCCTGAGCTCCCCTGGGTTTCCTCTGAGCCCAGTGGCGCGGACCTGCCGTGGAAAGGATCCAGGGTGAAACACTGGTGAAGGCAAGGAGGGGCAGCATGACAAGCAAATTGAACTCCTGTCCTGTGAACCAGCCTGTATCTCCGCAGCTCTGAACTCAGGCAACCTAATTGGGACACAGGTATATGGAAATCCAACTCGACATAGGGAATAGCCACAACTGCCACATCATTTATGGATCAGAACAAATGTTTAATTTTGCATTTAGTTGAATACTGCACTGTAATGAATAATTAATTTGCCAGTTGTGGTTATTTTACATGTCCAGTCACCTTTCTATGTGCAAAATAACCAAAACTTATTATTTGTTCACACATCCCTGAGCATGAACCTGAAGGTCTGTGCTAACAGACATCCCTTCTGTTTTACTTTTTTCTGTTGAAATCCTCAAATTTTAAATTCAACCCTAAACAGTAGGCAAGGAGAGTGCTCAGTGCCTGAAATAAATAAAAGGAATATTTTTGCATCCTGCCAAGTCCTTTAAAACACACCAGAATGACTGCAAAGAGAAACAGTTGCACAGACAGAAGAGCAAGTGACTCTGATAGGGAAGACAACTTAAAACAGAAAAAATTCTTATTGGATACCTCCCACTATAGAAAATCCAGAATCTCTTTCTCTGAATAATGAAACATCTTAAATAAAGAATTGAAAGAAGATGAAGTTACTCTGGAAAATTTCCCTAAATTGTCCTGTTTTTGGGGCTGGCAAAGGAGAGCAGAGGCAACTGTATCTTTGTAGTGTTTACACAGCATTACAGTTGCTCCTTTAATAAATCCTGAAAGAAAAAAAAAAATCAGAAAGCTATATAATAATTCTTTGCAAAATTTCAGGGTAACTAGTGTTAAACAGAATTTAGGATTAATTCAATCTTTACATTTTTACATATAGGGAGGCTCTCTTTTTTCTGTCTCCTTTTTGCCTCTGTGTTTTTCAAGTGTGCAAAATCTGTAGGGTTCTAGCGATTTTTTTCTCCGTGTTGCTCAGTATGAAATAGAAAGGGTGTGAGACAGGTAATTGTTGAACCCATCCACTCACCATCTAGGGACAAATCTATTTTTCTTGGGATATTGGTTGTTTTGAGTCTTACCATACAAGCAATATTAGAAATGTATTAAAGCTGCCTACTCACAAAGTGCAATGCTTTAGTGACTGAATGTGTATGAGAAACTTTATTTAAAATTGACATAATATTTCTAACTAAACATTAACACTAATTATGAAAACAGCCCTAGTCAAAGCCAATTACACTGTGGGTTAGTAAGTATGAACACAACTGCTATTTATGGTGACAGAAATAATATCCTAAGTATATATGAAAGACTATATACAGATGGTGAAAAAGATTATGCTTGGCATAACTCAGAGAGACAAATTAAAATGGATGCCTGTAAACAAACCAGAGAATGTAATATTGCATCACTAAAAATGAGACTGACCTCCTCTTTCACTTAATGGCAAACTACATTTGACATGGCTAGAGTAGCTTTACTTCTGTATATGTAAGTTAGCGTGGATTTCTGTATATAACTATAGTACAGCAGCCCTGTTGTTTTTTTTTTTAATTTGGAAGACAAGTCTAAAATACTGTTAATTTCTTGGCATATATGCCTTTGGTCCTTCTGGGAAATATGAAATATTAGTACTCATACAGAGTAAATTGCTTCAAAGTGGCTTTCATAAAGTTTAGTATATGTTTGGCAAAAAGTGAACCCTTGTCTTTGCTACACGTGAATAACCAGAAATATGCATACTCACACCAAACTGATAAATGGTTTCATATTCATTAGGGTGTAATCCAGTCTGATCTTTGCATTTAGGAATTTTATTATGTCTACTTATGTTCTTGTCCCCCATTATGAACTGAGATTAATTTAACACCATCAATTTATAAGCAACAAGATGTGTAGAGCCTGTTATCATGTTAATGCTCACTTCTGCTGTCTGTCATCCTAGATTGTCATTTACAGACATTTACTTTTACAGGAGCATAAAATGATCCCAAAGTAGTCTGTTACTGCAAAGCAATACAATATACTGTGACTCTCATTACTCTGGTTCCCTAAATAAACAGTTACAGTAAAACTTAAATGAGCATGTTAATGATTGCTGTTCATGGTTTGCTGGTGCTACTTTCTTGTTTATGACCGTGTATCTATATTTATCAAAATCAGACCTACAGTATTTTCCTACATGTCTTCTGGCATCTGTTTCACCCTAACACCTTGCCCAGCAGCATTTCAAAAAAGCCAAGTACAAGGAAGGTTTTATTTTCACTTTAAAATATCCAATTTAGCACGTAAGGTGAAAGAAAACATTGAAGGCAGCCAAGGTACCTTGTGAACATAAGAGCTATGCTGGAGGTAAAACCTAGTGTTTCTCTTTGAAGGCAAGCTGCCTGCTAAGTGTTCTTGATCATGGGTGTTCAAACACTACAGAAAGCTATTAGGTTGGAAAAATTAGATCCACAAGTACGGTAAGTGAAGGTGTATAAATTGCATATATTGTGTAGTAAACACATTGCCAGCTGTCATGAGAGTGGAGAAGAGTCACTATCAAAAAAAAAAAAAAAAATGAAGTACTTTTGAACCAACTGTGTCAGAGGAAGTAACAGTCAAATGTCATGAAGAAAATGGTAAAAGTTAATTCCCCCATGTTAATATCCAACAGTTCTCAGAAAACTGGGGACATTCCAGAGGTATAGAGAGTTATTGAACTTCGAATATTCTAAAAGAATCAAAAGAATAACTAGAACAACAGATTGGTCAGTCTGATCTTTTTCACATATGAAATTCATTATGGATTAGAGATAACACATGTAGCTACTGCCCATCAGCTGCACTTCAAAGAGGGTAGAGAGTGTCATTATTTTATCTTTCTTTGACAGGATTATGGAACTAAACAGTAGATGGTATAGCATACTGGGATTTTTCCAAGACATTTTTTCTTGAGTTTACACAATGGTTTACAGAAAAGGTGATCCCAATATGCAATTAATAGTTATCCAGTCATAACAAGAAAGTCATAGAAGAAAGGAAAAAAATCTACCATTACCAATATAGCTATGAATATATGAGGTAATTTTTAACTGCATCACTACTGAATGAACTTCTCAGCCAACACTACTTCCTGCTGAGATCTTCAAGATATAAAAACTTTCTTATTAAAGCGAGAAAAACCTTGGCAAGGTATAAGCTTTGCAGAAGGATGGCTTAAAAGAACTAATGGCTTCTTATGATCCTAATTTTTATGAAATTTAGAAGCAACTATTTTATCTGAATAAAAGTCTCTATATCTAACATTTGGAAATAATTTTTTTCCCCAAAAACATTAGACATCTGCCACTGCTTTCCAGGTATTAGAAAGGTCACTATACCATAGACAGCAAAAACTGCTGAACTCCAGAAATCATCGGTAGTTACTAATATGAATCTGAAAAAATATCTAATAACTTGCCAAATATGGCCTTTTCAGAATAACAGGCTGAAAAAATGAGAAAGTTATAGCCTCAAAAGAGGATCATCTGAAACAGGCAGGTTTATTTGTTGGTCTTTTAATGCAGAACATTCTTACTTCTATAAGCCACAATCATAACTTTGTGAAGGGGTTGACTGAATTGGTTGCGTTCAGTCAACTGTCAGCCACTAGTAATGGCAAGAAGGCTCATTATATATTTTGTTCACCCTTGAGAAAAGCTAAATCCAACAATGTCACTTTTAACCTCAGGAGAGGAAATGAAACAACTTAAAGCCTCACACCCTGTAAGTCATACCAGATATAAACTCTCAGAAGAGTCTTGATGATATTTATCTTTCCTATCTCATGTCCTTGGGCACACTGTCAAATTTAAAATCTAAGCCTGCTGCAAAAAAAGCTTTCATTATTTAGGTCATGATTTTTTAAATACACAAAATAAACATATGTCATGCATTTTATATGTGAAAATATATATTAGCATATATGCACTTATAAAACAAACTATATGACAGTTCTAATACGAGACTATAGCAAATTTGTTCTACTGTAGCTACTTCTCTAATCAAAACATCATTGTATGGTCAGATTCTACTTTTTAAGCAGAATGAGAAGAAAATACCAAATATTTGATAATATATTTGATTAATGTCCAGATTCTGAGTTATGAAAAATTTACAGAAGATATCTCTATGCATCTAACATGTCTGTCATTTTGATCTTTCAGTAAAAATGGCCTAAAGATGTTGCTCAAATTACAAGTCTGACCATGTCATTTAAGTCCCACCAGTGACCAAGCCTCACGCAGCCACTCACCCACTTCTCCACCAGTGGGACTGAGGAGACAAATCATAAGGCTAAAAGCCAGAAAATTCATGGGTTGAGATAAAGATGGTTCAGTAGAGAAAGCAGAAGTCATGCACATAAGCAAAGCAAAATAACGAAATAAATCACTGCTTCCCATGGGCTGGCAGGTGTTCAGCCATCTCCAGGAGAGCAGGGTTCCATCACATGTAATGGTTGGGAAGATAAGCACCACTGTAAACACGCCTCACCTCCACCTCCCTCCTATTTTATTTACTGACCACAGGTCATACGGCCTGGAACATTCCTTTTGTCACTTGGGGTCACCTGTTCTGGATGTGTCTCCTCCCAATATCCTGTGCACCCCCAACTTCCTCATCAGCGTGACAGTGTGAAATGCAGAAAAGGCCTTGGCTCTGTGTAACTCCTGCTCAGCAATAACAAAACCATCTCTATGTTATCGACTCTGTGTTCAGCACAAATCCAAAATATGGCCCCATAACAGCCACTGTGAAGAAAGTGAACTCCACCCCAGCCAAAACCAGCACAGACTACTGTTAACTTCCTAATTTAGTTAGAAAGAAACCCTTATATACTTAGAGGAGCAGTTTCACTAAGTTCAGATGTGGTGTATATCAACTACACAGTAGTTCTCCATCTGTGTCCTTGACAAATCTTCCTTTCTGATGGAGTGTTCCCTTTTTCCCTTCTTCTCTCCCGTCCTCATAAATTTGGATGCACATGCTTAAATTCCATTGTCGTGATTTAGGAAGAGAGACTCTTTCCCCTGACCCCAGCAATGATGTGAGGTGGTACAGAATAACCTCCAGGTCCTAGCCATGGCACCTCCTGACTACTACAGAAATTAGCCCTGTCCTGGCCAGACACAGGACACTCACCTACTCCCATCTAATTCATTTGAGTAGCCAAAGCCTTTATTAACTCTTTTCCTTAATCCTTACCAGTTTGAGAACACACTGTCTCTTCTCTGGCTATCATAACTCGTCTATGTGCCAAAGAGATTGAGATTAAAAATACATTCGGCCAAGACATAAATATTCTTCTTCACTTATAGATAAATCAATACATTAAATAATACATAGAACTTTTACCTGATACTTTAATCTAATTAAATAAGCACTGTTCCTATTTCATTATTTGATACTGTTTGATGAGCACTGTCTTATTTTAACTATCCCTTGATGAGACGATCCATTAAATTTATTGCCATTTTAATATTTCTATATGCTTGCATTTATTTATCAATAGTAGTTCTAAATAAGCCCAGTATGATAGGGATTGGGAAAAGAGGAGTAAGACAGAATGGGCAAAACGGTATCTTTTTCCTTAAAATTTTCTATGTACTCTTACATTTTTCCTTTAAATATTACTTTTTTCTTAAAAAGTTTTAAGCTAATTTTTTTCAGTATTATGATGAAAATGTTGACTGCTTTCACTTCATGGAGTAGACATAGATTATTTGACACAAATAAAAAAAACATAATATAGCCATAATGATTTAGCAATGAATGTGATTGTGAGCAGAGATGAATTAAGAATGATTCACAGTGGTTCTGCTGAACATCTGCCCTGTAAAGGCTTATCATTAAGCATTAAGATAGCATTTCTTCTTACGCTCTTTTATTTTAGGTGATTGCCTAAACAGCTTAGAGAGTCCCCATATAGCAACACTCTTTTATGGATTCTTCCTCTCCCATTTTCTACAGCTTGTTAGATGCCTTTTCCCAATACCATGCATAGGTGCCTCACTAATGAGAAACACTCAGGTGATGGGAAAAAGCACACCCTGACAGGTGCCATTTCTTCCTCGACTCTTTCTGCACCAAATAATGGTTGGTCTGTAATTGCTCAGCAGTTGTGTAGAGGGGATTAATGGGGGTTGAAAACCACAGCAAAGAATTATCCCTTTGCCTTCATCCTGTTCTCAGCTTCCTCTATAATTCTGCTCTGGGATGCAGAGATGGACTTAGATTCTCTCCGGGCCCATCCAGGATGGCAGAGTTGTTTTTGTGGTCTTAGTGCTTTAGTGAAGAATAGAAGCTCAAGCAAATGCAAGTTGCAGACATCCCTGTTTTAAAAAAATCCTCTCTTTTGCTCAAAATGAGAGCATAAACCCAAAAGATAAGTTAGCCCTGACTGCAGAATATCTTCAGAAGGCAAATTCCCAAACAAGAATGAAAATTAATCAAAGTTCTGATGGCACCTAATAACACTGCAGTCATTGAGAATGATTTTTATTGTCCCTAATGAGCATTTTATAGATACTCATATTTGAGCAGTGCCTGAATCTTTCAAAATAAGAACCAGTGTTTTCCCTGGAGAAGAAGCATGTTGCTGAATGCAATCTGTCAGCACGTCGGGGCTTCTCAGACTCCTACGCTGTAGTAACAGATGATCAAGCCCTCTTCCATGTTTTATGAATTGAAGGTGTAAATCAGTTTAACCATTAAATAAGTCAACATTTCTCTTATCTATCAGTTACTTTGATTTTGTAGATAAAGGTATAACTTCTATTGCAAGTAATTAAAAAGGAATAATTTATTCCACAATGTAGTTTCTATCGTAGTCTGCTTCAAGCCTAAAATGAGGGCAACCACTAACAGTAATTTTTCCTTTTCTAATCTATTCTCTCAAAAGAGGAATATGATTTCACTTTGATTTTTCATTTCCATAACAAGAACTGTGAAGTATTGCATATAGTCAAGATAGTTAGTCCTCAGAAGAGTCCAGGAACCTGACCCTCTTCTTCTACTACCGTGGAAATACTACATTGCAGACAGCCTTCTCCCTTATCTGTTCTAATAATAAAGAATCAAAAGAATTTCTCTTGGAGGTCCTTCTAAAATCAAGTTCTTTTTATTTAAAAGGATACTTCCATTGAATTATACATATTAAAACCAGAATTGAAAGCACTGCATCCTACCAACACTAATACTAATCTCTTAATCTTTGCCTTTTTCCCACTTTAAATGTGTCCCCCTTTCTATGAACCATTTATTGTCTGATCATTGTTCTTGCTTTCCAGAAGCATTTTAAATTATATAAATACAGCAAGCTAATTATCCGTAACATTTCTGTGCATTTCTTTTGCTAGTCAATCATCAAACAGGAGTTTAAGGTAGAGCTTTGTCTTCACTGGTACACCTTCAATCAATGTTCCCAGCCAATTCTAGACAGGAATCATACAGACATATATTTTAAGACACTCAAGGATGTGTTTCATTTATGTGCTCTAATAATTCTTCCTGCCTTTAAAAAAGTTTAGGGAGTAGAAAATGCTATATTCCTGTATGATGAAACAGCATTATATTTGTGTAAGGCAGTACTATTTAAAGCACCTGTTTTTCTACCTGTGTTTATTGAATATTTTTTTATGATTCTGGGAAGACAGTATAGACAGTGATGCAGTTCCTGCAGCTATTTGCTGTCGAATTAAGTTATGAGTTTTGTGCTACTCTTCATCTGGCCTAAGCACCAATTTACCCATTCTGTAGTAAATCACCATTTTACCCTTTAAAAACGTCCAAACAAGCACGTTGACACCTAATTTACTTTGAACTATAGAAGCCTATTGGGAAGACAGTTCATCCCGCAAGCATTAAGCCAGTTGTCAGGACACTGGAAGGATGTGTGAGCACCTGCCGAGTCAAGCCAGCTTGGAGGGAGGATCAGCAGCTTCCAGCAGCGTACAGTGCTGCATGTGGGCAGCTTCCACACAATCAATTAGATACCCAGGGAGAGGAAGAGTTCAATTCTCAAACTAGCAGCTTTTTCTTCCTTACACGTTTAATCTCTACCACGCAAACTCAATTCTTTAAGTGTAGTGTGTGATGGGATTTGTCCATATGCTTCACACGAGCAAGGCTTGCAACTCCGCAGTTCTCAGCCAAAAGAATAAAAAATAAAAGGACATAGAGAAGGAAGACCCCTGGTACATGACAGTACAATTTAGAGTAAAAACACCCTTTTGCATTTTCAGAAGCCTCAAGGTAAAAACACAACCAGCCTCCTCTTTAAAGTGTAAATGTGGAAATGCAAACTACAACTTTCTTAGATCTCATAGTGTGGATCCCTTCTGATTAATGGCACAAGATAGCAGAGGCATTTCCATATCCCAGATATAGACTGGGATTTGGAATGTCTTTATAGTGTGGACAGCAAGCCTTTCTAAATGTTGGGGTGCTTTTATTTTGTGAGGGAACTGTATCAGAAAAAAACAAATAGATTGAAATCAGCTAATTAACACATATTTTTTCCTCCTGACATAAAACTAGGAATTAAGCATTACTGAATAATAGTCACTCTTACTGCAAACAAGTCTGCTGGCATTGCTGTGAGTATCCAACTCTCTTTTAAATCCTGAGGATTCTTCCTTGTTCTCTGTAGAATGTATTTGTTTCCAAAAGAGAAACACCAGTGTCACACACCTCAAAATTACACACAATTTTTCACCTGGCTGGGCCTGCACCTTCCACTGATCACTAATTGATACTTAGGAGAATGCTATTCTGCTTTCTGCCTGACTTTTACAAGCAGGCAGTTGGAGTTTAAAATAAATCCTGTTAAGTTCCAGGAGCGGATGATTACTTTCTCAATTTTGGTTCTGCATATGCTGGTTGTCACTCAATTTATTCTGTCCATTATCCTTTCTGTTTTCAATGTCTTTCCACTTATTTTCCTCCCACCTCCCTAGTGGGAATTTCCACTCGCTGGCTGGAATTCAGTAGAAACAATAAACCTGAGTAAAGACCGTCAGCAAAAGATTTTTGCCTAAGTGCATGATTGCAGATGCTGGAGCCTTGCCCAGACAAAACACTGCCCGTGCTGATCTGTCCCTCCCTGTTAGAAGGGAGCGATTAGACATCTTGATGACAGCATTTGCACATCCCCTCTTCCCAAGACACTTCCCTGGAGGGATCCAGCAGCTCCTGAGAAAAGGCAAGGTTCAAGAGTAGGGCCAGGGAGCAGTAGCTTGTCCTTTCTTGTTCCAAATAGTAATTCCATGGCAAAACAGTGATGACAAAGGTGTCCCCCATATGCTGCCGTTGCCTTTTTCAGTTAAAATTGCCAGTCAGTTGTCAGCCAAGGCAGGGTGTGTGGGAAGTGGATAAAGATGATGTAGTGATTCCACACAGGTGCTGATGCACAGAAATGTGTCTAGAGACAAACATGATTTATTAGCCTGTGTTAATATGTTAATATGATCCACACAATGCCATAAACATGCACAAATCTTCTGTTGTCCTTAGGAAGGAGATGGGATGATCAGCTCCTGATGATTCTGCTCTCAATGTGAATTCCAAAAGTGCAGTTTTCTCTAGGCCTGCCTAAATTATGACATGGGCATATGCACAACATGGAACATCTTAAATCTGTTGTTTAACCTTTAAGAGTTCCTCTGATAGTAGCTATGTTGGTTTCACCCAAGATTATATTGGATACAACCGGTGGAATGACCTCTTTCACATCATAAAACTGAAATTCAAATGTTCTCACCAAGGAGTGTGACAGGGCTCCTTGAGGGATGTGGTGAGTGCTGAACTCTGGAATGGAGGTGACAGGCAATGAGGAGGTAGAAAAGAGGTACAGAACAGTATAAACTATGTGCTGAATGCAGTGTAGATCCTTAAGGAAGGGAAAATTCCGAACAAAGCAGAATGCAACTGAATACTCCCTCATAAATCATTCCTATTCCTTGGACCTTCCTAAAAGTAAAAAGGCTTGAAATCTCTTTTAACCTGTAAAGATTCACTTCTATATAAGTGTCTAAGAAAAAAAAAATAAACCTAATGAAATGCATTTAAATGTACTACAGCTGTAGATGGTGGAAATTAAAACTGCCTCTGCTAAGGGCAGCAACAGTTTACATGTGCATAACTGGAAAGCTGTGCATCACAGACCCTATAGCCAACACAGTTTGGATGTTGCTTTGGGGAAAAGTGCTCATGTCGTTCCACATTTCTTCTTTCCAAGCACCTAATTCCTGGTGTTAGCCAACCAAAGTAGCCTGTACAGGGAAGAACATGTGGTAAATGCAGCTACAAGCATTGAATGTCCCAGGAAGGCAAGAAGAATAAGGCTTCTTCTCTGACCTATCTCAGCTACTGTTTGCATATACGAGCTCAAGTGCCTGGGCTATCAGCGGCAAAACAAACCAAAAGCAAGCACTCTTTGAGAATGTGACAAATCGAAAATACATAGATCCCAGGTGCATTTCAATGACAGGGTTAGGTTTGCAGATGTTCTAGTTTGAGGTGGATTATTTTAGCTCCAGAAAAATAGCTTTGTGCTTAGTACTACCTTTCTTTCACATTACAAAGTCCGCTTTTTGAAGGGCAGAAGGAAAGAAAAGATATTAGAAGATATTTACATAGTGAAAAAGAGAACTGACATGACATAAGAAGGAATGCACACCACACTGAGCTCTCAAAATGTATTCTTTGAAATTGTGGTTCTGTGTGGTTATATCATCTTGGCAACTGAAGTTTGCAATTGCCCATATTAGCAAAACTGTAAAAAATAAAAATGGCTCTGTTTATATCTTCATTTTAATACCCCGAGTGTTTGACAGCCACAACTCTATTTGCTGCTGGGTTCCAGGGATCACTCCAGACACTCTGATCAGACGAGATTCCAAAAAATTTTATCAGTATTCAGCTAGTGGGGGTTGCCATGTCCCATGATCCAAACACGATTATCAGTTCCTTGGACAACCTTTTATGGGTGTAAGACTGTGTTTATAATAAGCCCTCAGTGGCATTTTTTTTATCATGTTATGATCCCACAGACTAGAGAGTGGATATGAGGGAAAGGAGCTGCTGTTAGCATTAGTAACAGTAAAACATCTTTTAAGGGACACCATTCCATTTGAACACTATTTAAAATTGAAAGGTGTATGTAAACCCTCCTACCTGGAAATAGAATGTACCTGTTTCATGCCCCCTGATTCTGTCAAGTGACAGGAGGAAAAGTAGAATGAAACTCTTCACACAGTGAATATATCCATGTTGTGTATCTATACTGACGTGATTGATAAACAGATTTATACATGTTTACGCTTTTGGATTACTAAGTTGGATGCATCACGCAATTGTGGTGTAAGAAGCAGGAGGTGGAGGAATGAGGATAAGCAGCATTTACAGATCTATTTTTCTTATTGAAAACGCAGAATAACACAGAGCAGCTCTAACATAAGATTGCCTAAAGGAAGCTAGGAAGGTAATGGGTCTCTAATGTGAGCTGAATTCAACACTGTGATGAAAATTTGAAGTAATTTTTATGAGTATGGATGCTTTTTAGGTAATTCACTGATTTTCCTTCTGAAGAGTATCTTTGGGATCCAGTAAGCCACATACACCCCTGAAGTCCTGAGTTTAAGGCTCAAAGAGCAATTATTACTGTTTACGTATGTTTTACTGACATCACTTATGCAGAGAAACACCGACAGTGAACAGTCTGCTGCCTACTGCAAGTAAAAAGAGAACATACTCCTCAAACACTCCCTCCTCTTGCATGATGCCCTTCCTAAGTGCTCTTCCGGTTGCATCAGGGGTGTGTGTGGAGGGCAGAGGAGGGGGGAAGGGGAAGGAAAGTGTGTGTGTGTGCGTGTGTGTGTGTGTGTGTGTGTGTGTCTGTTCCAAGTTATTACCTGTAGGTGGTTTTTTAACCTGATCATATAGTGAAAAATCATCATCCATCAAAAGATTTGTAGAAATGCATATTCCTCACTATCACAGCATGGAACTGATGCAATTCCCAGAAGAACCAGCTGCAAACTGGGTTAGGACCACTTCATTTCAGTAGTCTGTCAGGGGACAGAAAATACTTTGTCTGGTTTGAAAAATCCTACTGAAGTCTTTCTCTAGACAGGAGCACACAGCACACATAAAGCAAAACTCAAGAATAAACACATGCCTTAGAAGACTTGAGACTGAATTTCATACAAAATTATTTCAAATTCTTTGCTCCTTCAGGGAGACTGAAAACCTTCCATAAACATGTTGGATGAAGAAGAGGAGATAAATCCACCCTCAAACCAATTCACCAGTCAGTTCCAAATGGGTTCACTGATGTTGGAAGGAAACACTGATGTTCCCTCAAAGGAAACCTTTATGCTGTTTCTCTATATCTGCATTGTTTAGGAACCTTCTGGAGCCAAAATGCTTGGCAGGAGTCTTTCATTATCTCAAGTCACAAGCTTGGCAGATCACTGTAGCTTCAACTGACTCAGGCCAGAGGTTCTTAAAGATGCAACTTGTTCTAGTTTCACTCATCTCCAAAATTCATGACAAAAAATAAATAACATTAACTGGACGGTAAACTAAAAACTTTATAGCCAACTTTTATCTACAGTAAGAGCAAGAGACCCTTAATTCCCTGAGATGGTGGGCATAATTTGCATGGTTGAAAATTCCCCCTCTAAGACCCCTGTAGGTAAAAGAACTGGAAGCTTTTTCTGTTCCCTCATTGTCCATATTCCATAAAGTTTCAACAGAAGCAAGTACTGATATTGTCTGTCACAGCCGCCTTCTCAGTAATTTGGAAGAAGTGTTTTCTATTTCTCCAGAGAAAATGCTTCACTCTCAAAGACTGTTTATTTTGCCTTTTGCTTCCTTCAGAGGGAAATAAAAATCTGTGAGATAAAATGAGTTGCAAATGTAATTGCAATAAATACATCAAAATAAATAAATAGCAGATATTTTCCATTTATGCTTTAAAGGAAACAACTTTACTAGGACTCTATGACAGAGTAAAAGCATATAAAACTACAAAGCCCACCACAGACTATTTAAAAAAAGAAAGGAAAAAAAAAAGACATTTGGTAGCATCTGAAAAAAAGAATAGTTTTCTCAGCGTAGTCTAAACCCACAAAAAGAAACTGTTGCCTTTTTTATTGCTCCTGGAGCATTTTAAGACCCCTACTTACAGTGAAGCTCGTAAAAGCCCATTTCCTTTATACTTTTGTTAAGGAAAAGGAGGGCACTGAGAGCACAATTTTAGAAGCATATGGTTAGGCAATACCATTGGCAAATATCAGAAGGAAAGAATAGTTTTTGAGAGGCTATAAAATCACTAAAATGACAGTGAGGTTTTACGTGAGCAAGCTGTAAGACTGTGAAAGCTGTACTGATTGGTGACAGTCTAGACGCCCTGGGATACCATCTTAACAGGAGGAAAAATGTATATTAAAAGGCTGCCACATGCAAAAAGACAACCTAAAAAGATCATTCAGGGGAAAAGTTTCAGTGTAGTCTTTGCAAAAGTGACACTGAAAAGTTTCAGTGTGTAAAAGCTTTCCTCTTACTGTTTGAAATGGTGGTGGTTTCCATAGCATGGTTATTTCTACAATTGCTTTGTGTGCCTAGTACTAATTTACCTCCATAGCATATTGACCTTGTACCACTTTAAACTTTGCACAGCTATTAACAGATTATGCCACCACTTTGTAAATCGGTTTTCTGCTAGATTTTTCTCTTCCAAGAAGACTTGTGTTTGCCCCTCAAGGTATTTCTTTCTATTCATCCCTCTGTTCAAATATACCAAGGGCCTGTCAGGCTGACTTTTGTTTTTACTGCCTAAAAACAGGTATTAGAAGGCTAGTAAATCCAACACAACAGCAACATTCATGACCAATTTTCATTCAAAGCAGAATGTATTTTCCAATTGCTGAACATCAGTTTGAAGGCTGCAGAGATATGTTAAAATCTGAACCCTCTGGAGACAAATGTCAGTACCAGAACTTGTCTCCTTAGCAAAAGTAAACCTGCACTTTTAAAGTCTTCTCCAAAGTTTTGACTTCTCATTTTTTCTTATTTTCTCATGCAGCTTTTCCTCTCCATGAAAAAAAATAAATCCCAGAATTAAATGCAAGCCTTTCTTCTTACCTCAACTTCTTAGTGCTCTTCCTGACTCCCACTGTCACCCTAACACTGTAGGTACCACCCATTCATAGGTCCTAGTAACAGTGAAGACAGCCCTTTTTGAGTCGGACTTTAAGATTTTAACCTGGATCAGTATTTTCGGTTGGTTATTTTTGTTTGTTTGTTTGGGGGTTTTTTTGTTTTTGTTTTTGTTTTTTTAATATTTTTCTTTTTAAGTTGATCCATAATCAAAAACTATGACACTGAAGATGAAATGTGGAATTTTAAAAGCATGGCTGGTGATGACTGACTCTTTCTTGTGCCCATCATTCTACTAAAAGAAAAATTCTTTAAAATAAAGATTCTACTTTTTCTATTACAACTATAGCAATGTTTTAAAAAGCAGATTTTATATAAAATTTTGTGTTTTATTGACAGGATATTGGGGTGTTTCAAAGAATAAAAATCATAAGAGCAGTAAAATAATCTTGATACAAATTGATTTGTGGTCAGTATATACTTTTTTGCTGAATTCACATTGATCAGTTTTATCATTTGTTATTTACTACCCTACTAGCTCAAAAAGAAGTAAAAAGTCAGATTATAAAACTGTGGTATCAAGGCACATTTTTAAGACACATTACTTTCCTGATCTCCCAAAAGAATGAAAAAACATTGAGTTGTTTTTGAAAGAACTGTTTCATGTTGCAATAGCAGAATGTTAGAAACAGGATACAGTGTGGATAATTTAACAGTTGCCAAATAAGATGATTCAAAATATATTCAGCTGAAGACAGTTCTAGTTCAAGTTTCTAAATGTATTTATCCTTGCTTTTAGCTTCTCACATATGACACGTCTTTGGGCCAACGAGGAGGGATAACAGTGAAAATGAGAGTTTGTCTTAAATGGTGTGAAATATGAGATGCAGATATCTTGTAACAGTGGGTAATGCTCACTGTAAAAATATGAGCTATAAAATTTAATCTTAAATTACTTTATACTGCTAATGTTTAAACCAATTCATTACAGCTGCAAAGTTCTGGCACAGAACACCTTGTTACATAGAGCCATTAACTCCTCACTGCCTTTGTCGTACACACACCAGTGATATGGATCAACCAACTGCAGACAGGACACGGGACTAAAAGGAGTGCAGAGCTCTATTCGTTCTCATCAAAGGCACCACTTCTACTAAGTCCTACTTAATAGAATTGGAGAAGAAACTCTGTTACTTGTATGACTGAAGGATTATTCACTTTCTGTATATAATTATATATTTAATATGTATGTAATCTATAATTGGAAAAGACAGGGATTAGTACAGGAAATCTCAGACACCAAAGGACCTCACCAGAGAACAGATGATGACAGGTTGTCCTGAACCAGCAACTGTATTGGAATGAGATCAATATCTGAGTTCTCCAAATTTTCTTTGAAGATCAATCTTATTTAATAATCTTACAACTACCCTTGGCACACAAAAATGTTGGATACTAATTGCATTTCTTCATAATGCAATGTTGAGCAGAATCAATAAGAGCAAGACACATGTATATATCACGGAGGGAAAAAGGGATGGCACTGAGGATGGGCCACAGCTACAAAATGAAATTACACATTACAGGTTACTAACAATAATTGTTTTCTATTCTCTTTTCTAATGACACAGAAAAAAAGTAATAGTGCATCACAGACAGGCAAAAACTCAGAAAAATTAGTGTAACACTAATTTTTAGCTAGTAGCTATTCTATGACATGGTCAGGGTAAAAGGCAATCATAAACGAAATATCCATCACAAAAGGTATTTCTAGTAGAAATTTCCAAATTACAGTGCAGCTATTTGAGTCACTGGTGAAACCACAACTTTTAATTTTACTCCATTTTTACAATTTTGAAAACTAAACCAAAACAAAAAAAAAAAAAAAAAAAACAGAGAAAAGAAAAAGAAAGATGGATCTAATGTGGAAAAAAGACTACTGGAGTGATCAAAGGAATACTGAGTGCATCTTAAAACAAGAATCTTTCTGGCCTTGGTTTTTTAATCTAGCAAAATGCCACAGTGGGGAGTAAATTGACCTACAAATATATCAAGAAAGAAATGAGAATGAAGAGACATTTACATGTATTAAAGGAAAATAGAGTCTAAATAGGTTAGTACAAATGAACTGTGATCAATTTTAATATGGAAGACATTTTTCAGTTTTAGGAATGGGAAGAATGATAAGGTAAGCGGCTGCACCTTCCAAATTGCCAGTTCTATGCATCATGAATGGAGAGGATCTGATCGATGCTTTCTCATTCCATAAAATACAAATTTGGACTTAACTGAAGAGGTTTTTGTGGGTTTTGGTTTTGGGTTTTTTTGGGGTTTCTTTTTTTGATGTTGTTTTTGGGGGGATTTGCTTGTTTAGTTGTTTGTCTGTTTTTTTAACAAGAGGACATGGTAAAAATCTTTAAAATTTCAATGCCACGAAGGAGTTAACTAAGTCTCCACAACAAGGTTGCTATTCTCAGTGATAAATGTTATAACAATCTAATGCTAGCAATGATACTTCCTGGTTTAAATATCAATAAATCTTCTCAATCATGTGGTGGTGACCTATCACACAGAAGAATGAGGATAAACTCTGGTTCCTTCTTCTAATACCTCAACAACTTTATTTTGCTAATAAATATTTTAGATGAAGCATATTCTGATGTTACTGTTTGCGATTACCTCCTGCTTCTACAAAACAACCCCTCTCCAGCGATGAACAAATATCAGATCTCTTAGAGTTTCTTCTCTTCTTACTCACATTTCTCCCCTCCTAATTCTATGAGCAGTAGATTCATACCAAATATAGTCCCACCGAGCCAGAAAGCCTGCATGTTGAACCACTCTCAGAAAACAATGACAGAAGAAGAAAAGGAGCTCATCCATTTCCACTGGTTTCAGTTCATGATTCCAGAGTGAGGCAGACAGAACATCAGAAACAGAGATAAGAATTCTGATCCTTCGTTTGGATGTACAAGCTCTGAAGAACTGGTTTTGATTCATGGATCATCACTCTAATGAAAAAGATCCTCTGGCTCAAATGAACAGAAAAGTAGCAATCATTAGTTAGCAGAGGGAGTAGATAAATAAAAACAGGGAAGGAAATACACCAGAAAATGTATTTTAGTATCTTATAATGTGTAACAGATTATTACAGTAATTCCAAGAAAACCTTAGTTCTTCATATTTAGATCCTTCTAAGGAATCTACAGTCTTTCAGTGCCCCTACCTATTGTCTAATAATGACCAACCCACTGAAATGTTAAAAATCCCAGTCTGAATCTTTCAATAGTCTTTGTAACTCATCCTGATGAGCTACAGCATCCTTGATCCTCTGCCTATTACTCTGCCCTTTCATTTCAGTTTTACTAGTTATTGAAGCTTTTTTTTAATGAAGAACTCAGTCTGCTGGAGCATTGTACTATGGTTCATAATTGAGATGCTCTCCCATACTTTACATTTTGATCATGCTCAGCCACACAAGGGCAATAGTCAAGTTAGCTTAATAACAGCCAGAAGAAATGCCTCTAATCCAATTGGTCACAAGGCACATATCACCAAAAACAATTTCTTTATAATTAAAAGGTGCTTGCAGGCACAGTGGAAGCTTGGAAGTTGCCCAGGGATTTTGGGGGAAGTCTGGGGACTTTTTTTTTTTTTTTGCATAGACAGCAACCACACTGAAGGAATTTCTGAAACAGACTGATAAGCTTTGCCTTTGAATTTACATTAAAGACCTCAATAGTTGCTACCTGTGAGAACAGCTCATGCTTCTAAACTGACTTGTGTCCTGTAGAGATTAAGGACACAAGGTCTCCAGGAGATTAGCATGTCATTTGGTTTAAGTGACATCCAATCCATTTTATTGACATGGCCTCTATCCTGCAAAACAAGCACTTTTTAAGTGAAACATCATGAAAATTAGTGTGGCTTTATGGGCCAGTGTATAATGGCTTTTCATAGGCAATTGTTGGCCACTATTGGCAGGTCTGTAAACGAAACTACCAGCACTGGCTATAGATGCCTTGTCAGTACATGCCATGGCATACTAATGCAGTGGAGCATGCCCAGAGGAGAATTGCATTGTCTTCCAATTTTACTGGAGCCTCGTGATGGACTAAGGACTTTAAACCCCATTCATGGTATCAAGCAGATTATTACGCTGAATTGTTACAATTTTTATTTCAGAGTGCAGTGGAATCACAAGGCCACACCAGTCTTCAATTACCTTTAGTAATTATTTATTTTCAGCAATGTGAACTTCAGTCGTTATGGCAAGAAAGAAAATTAGAATGTAGGTGAAGAGCTCTTTCACCTTCTTTTTTAATGTCATTCTAGTCACGGGGTGCAGTTTGGATGCGCCACTTGCTGCTGAGTAGCTGCATAGTGGGAATGAGAATAATTATTGAATTGAAACTGTGCACCAGCTTGGGAGATCTGACACTTCGAAAGCCTGCCTGCCAGCTACCTCAACTCCATTATGCTGGGGAAATAAGCTTTTTACTAACACTTTGGAAAATAAATTCTCCATTCTTTTTTCTTCCTTTTGATCTGTAGCATAAAGAGACCACATGTACTGAGGTTGATATAGTGCACAAGACTCCACTATGGTGATGAGAAAAATAAACAGCATTAAAGCACACTCATACATACACACAGCACAGACACTTTACCATAGGGAGTTCTACAGCAAAACCATGAACTACAGCTAACTAAAATGCAGTGGCATGTGTTAATACAGAATGAAAGGAAGAAAAGAATGCAATACAATTTTATGCTAAATCATTTTAGCAGAGGTATGGAAATACCAAATATGAAGATGGAAACTGAATGCATGTGGCCTTCTTCAAAATGCCTGTATTAAATCAGGTTCTTTCTTGCTGTTCAGCAAAATGGAGCTCTACATTTTAGCTTCTTAACTCATGACCAAGTATTAAAATTAGTGAATACCTGAGTGGATTTCTCCTGGTTCTGTAAAAATCTGGCAGCCATGGGATACCCATCAGGACCTTTCACAACCCCTGCATGCACCACATCAACGCCACAGCCCAGGCTGGTCACCTCTGCCCAAGAGCAAGTGTTTGGGAAGAGTGAGTGGTGAATTCACACCAGTAAAAAATTAGAATTTATCCAACTACACTCTTAGAAGTAAAAGCCCTTTTTTTTTCAGACATTAAGATATCTGCAAATCCAGGAAAATCTGTAAAATGTTTGCATTCCAAGAGGTTTCTCTAACCAAAAAAGGACCTTGAAATTCATGATGAACAGTTGGAAAAAGGAGGAAGCAGAGCAGGAGCATGAGGAAGCTAACCCTTCTAAGTCAATTCAAAATTCTAAAAGTGACCACAGAATACAGATTATCTTGTCTTTTTGTATTAATATTCTTTTTTTTTTCCCCCATGGTTTCTAGAGAAAGAATTATCTCTTTTTCATTTTTAAAATTAAACAGGAAATGAACTAGTTCATAGAGTGACAAGCTTGCGTAATGAGCTGTGTTAAGATAATACCTTATTTAATTGTGGATTTTAATATCTACATCACAAAATTCCTTCTGGTTTTGGATTGTCTGTACCAAGTGTCACGGTTCGAAAGGGAAAGTAGAGGAAGGGTGTAAACGGGCGTGAACACTTTATTAAGGAGAGCATGGGATTCTTATAGGGTTCGGTCGGAGGGTTCTAGAACTTGGGTGGAGTTCGGGGCGGAACGCGACACAAAAGGAAAAGGGAAGGAGGGTTTGTAACTTATAAGGGAAAACTGGGGGTGGCTTAGACTTATAGGGTGGAGCTGCATTGCCCCACCGGCCAGCCAGTGAGGTTTGAGGAGTACAAGAACCAATCAGGGGGCTGTAACCGGGGTTCCCAGAACCAAGCAGAACATTTGAACATACAGAAGTAATAGAATGGTAATAATTACCTATCTAATACATCTTTTATCCTAACTATAACATCTGAACAGTATAAAAACTTGCAGAAACAGCAGCTCTATGGCAAAGGGTATACAACAGGTGTTTGTGGCAGCAGCAGACAGTTTCATCCATAGGTAAAAATTATTCTCTCAGCAGTCCCTGACAGGTGTCTCTCCCGACAACCAAGCTTCCTGAAGACTGCTAATGACATGCCCAGATTTCTGAAAGGGTGAAAAAGGTACAATTAGCATTACATATGAGGGTCCACCAGTGTCTATTGCACTTCCTACCTACTTGGTATTCTGGTGCTGCAGATCAAGGCAAAATGTCTTTCCATGGCTGGGCCAAGTGACTTGCTACATTCATAGCAGTTGCATTTATGTTTGGTTCATTGCTTCTGTTCTTATTTAAAAGAATCAAATGTATCTCTTCAGGGACTGAACAAAGAAAATCTTGCCTTATAGAGAGGTCAGAGATAAAGATTTAAGTAAATATGAACCACTAGGAAAATATGTCCTTTTTCTTATCTCATTCTTTTTCTATTTCATTTCCTTCACACACTGTATGCTTTGTGGTATTTGTGAGTCTTTGTCACAGTTATTAAATAACAGAAACCTTGTCTTTCTTGGTCAGCTGGTATGACCTTTTTTATCTTTACAACCATTGTTACACCATTTGTCCCATACAAAAATATCTATTACCTGAGCACTAGTGTCTCTGATTTCGAATGAACTCATGTTTGAATAATACATCAGAGCATCTTTCTCATGCATTACTCCAAAGATAGCATCACAGAATCATTTACGGGCTGAGAGCTTAAAAAAAAAAAACAAAACCAAAAACAAACAAAAACATCAGTTTTATCACAGAATCACAGAATGTCAGGACACAATATGTTCAAGGCAGTGATGCTTTCAAGCACAGAGCTGACAGGATCCCGTGAGTTTTTGGAAGATTTGCACATTCAAAGGAAAAGCTCTCTGATGATGTTTGATATTTTCCAAAGGAGAGAAAGAGAAAGGAAAGGGAAAAGAAAGAATGAAAAAAGGTAAGAAGATAGAGAGGGAGGGTAGGAGGGAGGAAGAATTAGAAAACTGTAATGGGAATCTCCTGAGGACAATATAAAAGATTCTAAATGAAGTATTGCAAAACAATGAGGCAAATCTTTATTTGGGATCTGCCTCTTTCAGATCTAGGATTTCCCAGTGACAGACATTTGACTTACAAGGATGATATCCACAGATTTATTACAGCAATTTTTTTATGAGAGGCACCTGAACAATTTTATACTGTTTTACATCATTTCAGGAAGAACACACTGGAAAGCCTTATCTGCTGAATATGGCAAACTCAAGCAACAAAGTTGAGTATCACTACTAGAGGTCACCAAGCTACTATGATGGCTAATTAACTGATATTAACAGGTTGATATAATTTCTTTTTCAGTTGTGCTTTCTTTCTGGCATAGATAGTCATAAGCACACCTGCACACACACACACACACACACACACACACACACACACACACACACACACACACACACACACATATATATGCCCAGTGGGAAGGTAGATATACTTGTACTTGCTATCTGAATGCAGTAAAGCTATGCTCTTCTGCACCATACTGGCTACACTTTTCAAAAATACATGACCTGTAAGTATATTATTCTTTAGATAAATCAAAAAAGCTAACAGTGGCCAGCTGTAACTTACAGAAGAGTAAACATTAAAATACAACTTTAATTCAAACATTCATATTTAATGCTTCTAAAGTATCTTCAAAATTGCAAACAACTTTACAAAGTATTTTAGATTTGCAGAAGATTAATATAAATAGTGATGAAATAATTACAATGATTCCACATCTGTCCTTGACGTATCTCATTCTGACGTGATTGTTAGCTTAGAAGATCATCTCTTTTCTTGTCACTTTTACTAGAGTGCACAGACTGTGCTGATCAGGAGGAAATACAGATCTAACCTACTTTGCAAATCACAGAAATAAATAAGTATGAAATGCAATGAAATAAGAATCATTCATAACTGTAAGAAAACCCAGAAATTTTGTACTGGGAGTATGACACAAATTTTGAAAGTTCAACTTCAAAGTAAGTCTCATAAATTCAATCCAGAACTGACATATTATCTACTAACGTTATGGAAAGGCAATCAATAAAACAGTGAAAATCATATTTTTGAGAAGGTGTGGAATATGTTTCTTCCTAAAAAATGTGTTCATCCTGTTATGAAATTGCAGGGAAAGATAGGGGATATTGATTTAAACCTCTCAATGGCAGTCTATTTTCTTGTAGTATGTACATGAACCTTTGTAGTATTCTACATGTTTTTTTCAGGATTAGTTTCCAAGGATTTCTGATGGGCTGGGATGAGTTTAAGAATTCTGCATTTCAAGTAGACTAAAATTAAAATACATGTGGACATACACAAACACAGACAAATAAATAAATAATAACATAAATTATAACCCCTAGCTTTTTATTGGCTCCCAAATAAAGAGATTTGATAGAAGAAATATTACCTTAATCTCTCAATTTACCACAGTTATTCCAAATACACACACTGCCTCTATAAATAAGAAGCTTAAGAGCAATGAATATTATAAAGCAATACTAAACTTTCAAAGCTAATACTGGGAAAATTTACATGACAATTTAAAATCTCTCTCCATAGTTATAATGTCATCATGTAATATTCAAAAAGCAGGATTTGAGTAAAATTTAATTGAACCCTCAGTGTTAAGATTGAAGCAATAATGGCTATGGAAGGCTTGGAAAAATCTTATCTTTGCAAAACATTAACAGAAGGACAGAAACCTGTCTGTGTTATGCTATGTTTTTTTTGCACTGTAATTATCAGGAGCTTTGTTCCTGCAGTCCATCTTTCCCTCTTTTAAAGACTAAATGCACACTTTGCATTGCATGAGAATTACACAGCAGCAGCCATTATTTATGAAACTATTACATGGATGTATTTGGCAACTATCTGTTCAATCAATACCATAAATGTAAATGTTGCTCTGAAATAACCTCTTTAGGAACGAAGGAGAGCTCTTCTACAAGACCACATTACAAGACCACATCAGCAAAAAAGTCATAGCTGTATAGTGCTACCTACACTGTAAATTAATCTTCTTTTAATCCATTGCCAGGTAAACCTCAGAAGAGCTTCCAAATTAATTGCAAAGCAGTTTCATTCTCTTCTTCCCCAACCTATTCTAAAATAAGAAATCATTCTTCCACGTGACAACAATGAAACTCCTATATTAAAGGTACAGTTTCTACATAACAAAATCTTCTTTGATTCATTCAAGGAATACAGAATATGGATGATGGTGTTGAAGAGGGTGATATAATCTAATTGGGAACTGATATCTCTAAAAGCCGGTTTATGTTTTAGGAAAGGCACGTTGGTGGAAACCACTGCACTAAGTCACTACTTCATTCAGGGACAGCTTTTCCTGGTGCCTGGGCTGGCACAGCAGGCATGAAGGCAACAAGGTAGAGGGAAGGATGAAGCAAAGCAGGGCAAGGTCAAAAGGAGATAAGTTTGGATTTCAAAATCAGTTCTCTCAGCTGTGATCCGCAAGCATGCTTAATTCAACACCTTATTGATGTGAACAACAGGAACTCATCCCCAGAGTAAAAGGGGGCTGATGAATATACATTCCTGCGGTTATGCGGCATACCTTGAAAATTACTCTACTTGGACTGAAACTGTCTTTGAAATTGTTGTGCTCATGCTTTGAAGTTAATAAAGGCTCTTATCTTCATCAAACTCATGCTTGGTAACTGCTTAGATATTTCTTTAAAATTCCATTGTAGGAAAAGGGAAAAGAAGGATTAGTCAGTAAATTAGGTTAGCACAGGCACAGTTATTCAAAACTATTGAGCTTTTTCCTCTTTATTAATTTGTTGCTTTTCAATGGCACGAACAGGGCAGGTTACAAGCACAAGAAACACAAGCGATGACTGTTTCTTGAGATCTCTTTTTCACCAATTATGTACCAGTGTGTTATAGTTTTAGAATCTAGTGGAATTTTTCTTTCCCCTACCACCAGAATGAGGGTCGAATAGGCCTATCTTCATCCACTGCCTCTAACAAAAGAAGCAAGGTGACTGGTAATTCACTGGGGTGGGGGAAGTGAACACTCTGGTTTTGCAGTTTGGCAGGGGGAGACGGTTCAGGAAGAAACCTCTGCCTGGGAGTTTGGTTTCTTTCCTTTTTACCTCCTGTTTTCCAGTCCCTGGATTTGGATTTCCCTGTGCCCAAGAAAGAGAGAGAAGACATCGCTAGCTGGGGCCTTTGCACAGGGTTTTCTGAGGAGGCCAAGCTGCAGCCAGCCCAGCCAGGAGGGGCTTTTGCATCAGTGCCTTCAGCCCAGAGAGACATTTACCCTCCAACCACAAGCCAAGGGAAGAGGATCCCAGCCCTTTCTGCCCTTCCTGAGCGGTTTCTCCCCACTGACCACACAGAGGGAATTGCCCAGCCTCGGAGGGATACGCCAAAGCCTTTTTTTCCATCCACCAACCCCACCAGGGGCAGCCCAACACCATCCACTAATCGCCTGCTGTCCATAAATACCACTGTGCCCGATGGGGACAGAGACTGTGGGGGAGGGTTTGGTTCAGGGGGTTTATTCGTTCAGTCCTGGTTGTTTTGTTTTCTCTTGAATATATATAAAAATATATATCATAGCTAAGAACTGTTATCCTTCCATTTATCAAATCTTAATTAAAATTTGTTTTGAAATTAAAGGAGGCTTGTCTCCCTGCTTTAGTTTCTAGTCCAACAAATTTCCTAAGTTCTCTAAACTTAGACAGAGTGGCTTATTGATATCTGCAGTCAAATGACAAACATCCTCAGCCAACACCAGGTCATGTATCAGATTTCTTAAGAGAAATGAAATCTATGCATCCAGTAATCACAATTCCTTAAAAACCGAGCAAGAAGGAAACAAATGAGATAAGGTACTGCCATGTAGAAAACAGTGCAAATAGCGTTACCATGATAAATACAATAAACCAAAAGTCAGTAACTTGTCTATGTATACATATATATTTTTTTAAATGCCTTTAAGACTCTAAACAGTTTGAGTCTCCTTTCTGAGCAAACTACTCCTCAAGGGCCAAGAGTTACAGATTCAAGAATCTTCTTGCAATATTTGCAGACTATTAAAAATAGTAAGAATCTAATATGTGGCTAAAAACAGCCAAACAGCTTCTCTTACTAGCCCAGACGACCCTCATAATGGGGGTCTTCTTTCCAAAAAAATAAAAATTAATTTCTAGTATGTTCTTCAGAACTTTCTCATGCAATTTGTCAAGAAATAAAAAGATAATAACTTTGCTTCACTGGGATTTTGAGACAATATTCAACATGACTTAAAAGACCATTTGTACCCATTTGAACTCAACTCAATATCCAAGTGATACGGGAGAATTTGTTACTACTGGAGTGAGAAAATGAATAGGAAAAGAAAGTGCTGGTTTAGATATTCTAAAATAACTTATATCATCTGTAGTGAGAGGCTTCTGATAAGCTGAAGTGAATTAAATAAACTATCTCACTTTTATTTGTTGATGTCAGTCAACTCAGACTACCACCTCAACAGCAAAAAAATATCCATGATGAAGATTTCTGTTACAAATCATAATAAACATGAACCCAAGAAAGAATTAAAACCCATGAATTTCATATGCATCTACACTGATTCAAGAAGATCCTTATAATAATATTTTATACTACTTTGAGTATTTGTATATTGGATTCTGTGAGTATAATAAAAAGCATAACGTTACCAGTTTCTAGTAAATTCTTCAGAACATTGTCGTAAGTTTTATTAGAAAAACCTGGAGTAACAGCCAAAACAAAATTATTCATAAAACTACAAGTTGATTTTGACTGTAACATTTTATACGTTTATTTTTACTGGAATTCTGCCCAACTCAAACTCATAAAATATTAGACTCATAAAATAAAGGAAATCAAAGTCAATCTCCCAAATACTGTGAAGTGAGAATGAGTTCAGGGCCTTATGCTGCTAGAAAACATATTACTTAGATTATTGGTATCGTGACTTGGTATGTTTACAAACAAATTGTCTCAGCACTTTTTAAGGCAAATGCAAAGCAAGGAGAGGTAGCTGAAAATGACTGAAAGATGAGAAGGAAAAAGCCAAATGCAATGCTGGCTCACAAAACCACATCCACTCCCTGACTACAGGAGAGATGTGCAAAACAGGGTCATTTTTCAGATGGATCTGTACACCAGTGGTGGCAACCCTGCAAGTTATAGGAGGTTATGAGGGAGGATGTTGGAAAGTATGAGGGAAATAGTACTGAGAATGGGAACAATACTGGAATGATTAAACCTTTAGACCAGATACTACTTGTTTTCACTTTTATAAGATTACATTGTGTCAAAATGTAAAGGCAAACAGGAAATCAAACAAAATTAATATTCCAACCACTCATCAAAAACCAGGTTTCTTACAGGTCATCAGAAGGATGCTCATGAAGCCAACAAGCTCCTGATAGTTCTTTGCCTTCTCTCTGCATTGCTACTTCCTCTTACAGAGGGAAAGAAAATTTACTTTATCTCTAAAAGGCACTCATGCCAGTAAACTTGGCTCATGCGAAGTATCATGGGCTCTGCCAGTTATGATGTGGAAGTTAATGGATGATTAAAGATTAATCTCATTAGGCACACTTTCGATTTGGAGTTTTAGGAAAAATGGAAATAAAAAGGAATTAATATAGATATACTGTAGCCTCAGATACATATATATATATATAGTTGCCACATGTCGGGATAAGCACCTGTCAGAAACTGCCAAGAAAATAATGTTTACCTATGGATGAAACTGTTTGCTGCTGCCACTAACACCTGCTGTAAACCCTTGCCATGAAGCTGCTGTTTCTGCAAGTTTTTATATTGTTTAAATGTTACAGTTAGGACAAAAAGCTGTATTAGATAGGTAATTAATACCATTCTATTACTTCTGTATGTCCAAATGTTCTGCTTAGTTCTGGAAACCCTGGTTACAGCCCCCTGATTGGTTCATGTACCCCAAAACCTCATTGGCTGGCCGGTGGAGCAATGCAGTTCCACCCTGTGGAGCTGAGCCACCCCCAGTTCTTCCTTATATGTTATAAACCCTCCTCCCATTTCCTTTTGTGTCATGGTCCACCCCTAACACCACCCAAGTTCTAGAACCCTCCGAACAAACCCTATAAGTATCCCATGCTCTCCTTAATAAAGTGTTCACGCCCGTCACACCCTTCCCTGCGTGGACCAATCCTTCTTTCCCTCTTGGACCGTGACAGTCACACTTCAATTTCTGAAAGTATTTTGCAATGATTTTAATAAGCTACAACATTTGCAGAGATAAATGCAAAACTGAGACATGCTCCTCAAGTATTTCTAAAATCTTGTAACCGATTGAAAATTTTCCTGAAGTCCAAGTCTCTAACAGAAGATCTCAAGAGAGGAACAGTTTTCACTTATGGTCTCAACATTTGCTTATTAGCATGGAGCTTTGTCTTACTCAATGGGGATGGTACATCAAATAAAAAAAAATAAAAAAAAAGAAAAAAAGAGACTGGGTTGGATTATATCTCCTAAAAATTCATTTATTCAAGAGGAACTCTCAGCTGAATCTTAAGGGCAATTTTCTTTCTGATTCATAAACATCTCAGAATGACCAGAAAAGAGGATTTTGTGTGAGAATTGTCACAGAACCAGCAACTGAGGTCACAAAACAAGTGCTAGGAAGAGTGTAAGAGAAGTCAGGTGCAGAATAAAGGAAATCAAATCTCTATAAAATTGAATGTTAACATAATTACAGCCTAAGTATACAAATGGGCAGTTTATAAGTTGCCCTTTCATTCTGATTTTGATAAATAAAGGTCTTAGACAACTAACTCCAGTTTAAAAAAAAAAAAAAAAAAGGAGGGAACAAATGCATCCAGAGAACTTGGCTGAGTTCTTTAATGACTTTTTTTCCTACAGCAGGAATGGGAAAATTTCATAGTAGAGGTGCAATTGCTAAATGAGAGATTCATAAGTTTAAACCTGTGCATTAGAAATAAATTAGAACAGCTATTAATCTAGGAAAAGTCTTTCTGAGGAGTTGAACTGGCTCCATTCCACACACAGAAAATAATAGGCATTAGGCAGGACATAATTTTATAGCGGAATGGGGGAGCAGAAAATCAACACCTTGAATCCCAGTGTATGAGGAAGCCCAGGATAATAACTCAGGTACTTCCAGAAAGTATTTGTGTCCAGTCAGGCTCATAGGGCTGAGTGAGTCAGTCTGTTGGATCTGGCTGCTGTGGACCCAGTGAGCTGTTACCCAGTAAGCTGGCCCCTAAGGGGGTTTATTAGCTACAGGCAAATGCAACCCAAAATCACTTTGGGCCAGGGATAGTTAACCTGTTCTGAGCCCAATGAGTTGAAGGACACACATGAGAGTTCTCCAGTTGGCTATCCCTAAGGATCATGTCGTCTCTAACATGGCACTCTACCCCTGTCTCATCTCCAGCCATTACAACAGGCTGAGGCTGCTGAAAAGCCTCCTGTCCCTGCTTGTTTAGGCAAGAGATTAGATTAGACACGACATACTTTGGACTAGAGTGGGATATGTAGGCTCACATAACACTGTGCTTCACTTAATTAGGCATTGCACAGCCACCATCTGAATAGTGTAAATGGTCTAAATGAATGCAGACATCTTATTGTTGGAAACAGTGTGATCTATATTGTCTATTGAAGACAATATATGTCTTCACTAATCATTTTAGTGGCTCTCAGGGTTGTGAAGAAGTGTGCCGGGCCTATGAGCAAGAGGTCGATGGGTTTTGGGCCCTGCTTCTTCTTCAACTCTTGCTAAGCAAACTGATTTTGTCTTGGATTTCTTCTGTGTAGGGGTGACTTCTGCTGGCATGGATGGTTCCTCTGGTTCAGCTGCAGTTTGAGTGGTCACAGCACCTGTTGTTCTTCTTTTCTTCCCCTCCCCTTGAGGGTGTTGTCTAGTATGGAGCAATGTCTGATAAACAGCAACCAGGGCCCAGCGGCCTTAAATAAATTGCTGGTGTCTGGAGTTGCCACAGCATTTTTCTTTTAAATATTCTACCACTTACCAGGGTCCTGTAGTTGTTCAGGGGTGAACTTTCAAACCACTGGAGCAGAATAAACCCTCAAAAGCTGTACTATTTTCTTGCACCTTCCATTCCACTAGTGACTATACACTCTCAGGGAAATCTCTGAAAGGCCCTCCTAAAAATATCTTTTGTAACTCTAAACATGGTGTAGACTACACCCTAACATCCAAGGTAATTTCAAAATCCTTAGAAGTTGTTGTAAAAGGCTTGAAGGAGGGAAAGGTGGTGAAAAGCTGGGGAAAATTGTCCTGCCCTGCTTCCCTCACAGACTGGGTACAATTAATGGACTCCCAGAGGTAATGCCCAGGGTGAGGGTAGGAGAGTAACACTAAATATGTATCCCAAGTGACACTTTTTTCCTTCTTTACCATGCCCTATGCTGATATCCCACAGCACAGTAGGGCAATCCTGACCCCTCTCCCTGCTCTGAAGAAGAGCATTCTGAGGAGCACATACAGGAACATATAGAGTTGGGTACCACAGCCACAGACAAAGTAAAGCTGTGAGGGGAGGCTCTATACACAAATCCTTTCATCAAATTTGTTTACAACACACTCTGGGTGGACCTGTTGTTATCTTAAACCTTGGTACCTCGTGTTGGCTGCCAAAGAAGGATGCAGTGGTTTAGAAAACGTATTCTCCAATTTAGTGCTCCCATTGAGACTCTCCAAACCATGAGATCGCTCCTTCCTATCCCTCTACAATGGGCTTGAGTTGAGAACTGGAAGCAAAAAAAGGCAAAGATCACAGACTGAGGTAAGACCAATTTACTGAAAACAGCAGTGAAATAGGGAAACAAACAGCAACAGCAACAATATTAATAACAGAAGTGTACAAAAGAGAGAGTGATTCACATGTGGAAATGCTAACTGTGGAGTTCAACCTGACCACAGCCATTGCTCCCTCTGGTTTGGGACCAGCATTATCTCACTGTCCTTGTTCAATCAGAAGAAACCCCTTCTCTCTGGAAAGAATTCCCTTCCCCTCACCCCTGCAAATGATGTGAGGTGGCAAAGAATAACCTCTGTGTCCTAATCACGCCCCTCTCCTGGGTGCTGCAAAAATTAACCCTGTTCCAGCTGGCACCAGGGCACTGGCATGATTAACTCACAGTTTGGATGACTGACAGTTTGCTATATCTTTCTGTGATTTCTCAAAGCCTTTGTGCTTCTTACTACATGACATCTCTGTGGCCTGGGAATGGAGACCAGCGGTTGTGAGGAATCACCTTGGCCATGATGCACAGGCTTCTGGTTTTATTCCAGTTGTCACACACAACCCATCACACTCTACTTCTCCACTCTCCAAACAATTAAATATTAAAAATCTGAACAGAACAAAAGTAAGTCCCCCCCAGCAACAGGAAAATGTCTGAAGTGCATTTCTCTGAACAGTGTCTCTTCCTTCAGAGCAGTGTGGACAGTTATGGACACACCACTAATAAATGATTGATAGGTAATATAACAACAACTTGAAAAATGGATATTTCTCTAAGTTTTAAAATATCATAGGGAACTTAAACACTTTATTTTCTAATATATATTTGCACAAAGGTCCTCTTATTATTTGAATGCAAATCTTATGAAACCCATGCATCATTCAAACATGTAATATATAGAGGAATACATGAAACACAGAGACAAGCTTCATATCTGTTTGAAGCTCTTTCTCTCTCACTACAAGAAGATGTTGTGCAGAAACAGTAAAAGACCTAAAGCTTTACATTCCCTTTGTGGAAACAGTGTGACATCAATTTTTTAGCAAATGCTATCCTCTCACATTCACAATCTGACCAGATGATTCTCAGAATACAGAAGAGTATTAAAATGTGCAAGTTTTCTGAAATATTTTTATTTCTTCATGGTTATAATATACGTGATTTTTGTATATGCACACATATATGGGGGCTTATATATATATATATATATACATGTGTGGATTTGATTATTTACTATGTGTAGTATATAGCAGGAATCATGAATTTAAATAATTTCTTATTAGACCTGTGTTTCCTTCTGCTGCTGATCTTGCCTTATCTTCAAGTGCACAGAATGCTGTTAGCTGAATTGAAGCTCCATTGAGTGAAACAATCGGATTCAACCAAGAAGGGAAGAAAAATGATCCTTTTAGTGGCATTCCCTAGCACAGGAGAGAAGTTCTGGCTATTGGCAGTTTGTACAAATTATAGAGCACAGGGTTTTGGGTTAACTTGTTTAGTTTTACATGACCTGAGATACTAAAAATATCCTTACTCTAAAGGGTTGCCAGGCGGTAACTCAGCATGGCATCAATTCTGGAGGCAGCATCATTGAAAAGGCATACACTGTTATCAAATTTTTAGAATTCAGTGAATATTGGTCATGATTTATAATAATTTTGAAAAAAATCAGCATTTGTAAAGGGATTCTCTTATCTCTGAAAAGCATTTCTGACATGCAGTAGTGCATCACAGATTTGATTTATAATTTTTTCCCAGTCCATCATCCAGCTGCATAACAATATACTGAGATTCTGAGATGCTGCCAGTCCTTGCTCCTTAAAAAAGTGGGAACTCTTTTTAAAAGTAATTGGAAAATTAAGAAAAAAACCCCAAACAAACAAACAAATTAAGCTTTTCTGATTAGAGCAATACACTCATAGGAAGGAGGCTCAGATATATCAACCAAAGACAGTGAAGCTGCAGCTTTGGCATTTTTATTCTTTGATTTGTTCAGAGATCACCTACTTGCACTCATGCCAATGACCCTGTGACAGTATTTCAATATTTGTGAGCATATCTCTGAACGCTTTACCTCAAATCTCTATTTCTGAAGCTTCTAAACCTTCCTGAGTAATTTTAACTTTTCAGTTGGTAGGTGGACATATTATTGCTTCCCTCTTTTTTATTGTTTTAGGTCTTTTGTATCTTCAGAGTTATTCTTGTCCCATGCTACTACTGTTTTGAGTCGGTGTTCTGATACATTCATTATCCATACACTGAATTAGCTAAATACAAGCAACTAAGCTTGTTTGTCTTCTTGTATGTTACTGCAATAACTTCATATAAGGAGTTTAAAGGTTTTTTTAATATCTATTCTGTGATTGCATTGTTAAAGCAAGTCTCTGAGAAGTAGTTTTGCTTTCCACCCACATTTGAGATCACAAGAAAAACCTAATTATTTGCAATTAAGGCATTATAATACTTTTCTCCATTTGTAAACTAAATGAATGCAACATGTTGGATGAATGACTCCTTCCTGAGAACACTGGAACATAAGCCAGGAAGCAACTCCCTGTTTACCAAATATGTGTTCGCATAATTGAAAACTTTAAACTGAACTCTGGGTTGCTCTGTAAATATTATAAGTGTTGAAGTGGAATTTGGGACATTTGTTTTAATTTTTAAAGCACCCTATAAATTTTGATCTCTGTTTGCCTGACAAACTTGATATTTCCTTTCGTTGCATAGAACTCAGGATAGACCTAAGAGCTGAAACTCTGCTAATTTACATGAAGCGTTAGTAGGATAATTTTTACTCAAAAGGCTGGGTCTTTTTAATACTGTCTTCAACCAAAACACTTTCACTGAATTTTAATGAGGTCCAGATTTTGCACTTATGATCTAAACCCTGCCTTTTTCTTAATTTCATTCAGTGTATATACACTGGCTGTGAGAACGCTCCTGATCATGTAATTCTTCCTAAGACATGAAGCATAATGCAGATGGAGGGATACAGGGCTAGTCAGAAGGTCTGTGATCATAACTCAGGAAGCAATGAAAAGTCTATTTGATTACCAGGATGATAGTGCTTTATATCCATTCCATTGTATGCATTATGTACTCAAACAAATGAAAAGAGGAAAAAAAAACGAAGTGGGTATGTATGAAGAGAGAGGTAACCATTAGAATGCTTTATGCACTACTCTCTAAGACTGAGGCAAATGAACCTGCCTTCATGGATCTCACAGAATCCCTAAATAACAAAAAAATCCATGTTTTTACATGAGAAAACAGAACAGCTTTATTGGCAGCAAACTATGCCAAATCCTTCAGACCAGACAATGAATATACAAATTGCTGTAAAATATCAAGGTATTTTATTTACTTAATGATTTCTCAAAGGCATTGAATATAAGGTAAAAGGAACTTTTCTATGCTGTTAGATAATAAATATTCAAATTCGTCCTGTGCCTCATTCATTTGCCTTTTCGTACAACTGTTTCCATTTCTTTCAATGGAAAACTGGAATCATTTATACTGCTAAACCTATTCAGAAAGCAAAACACTGCTCAAACTCTGATATTCACTACATGATGCACCACTGTATCTTGTAGTCGTGTATTACACTGCTGGTCTATAACTAATAGGAAAGATCCATGTCAATAATAAAATTATAGCTTTGATGACTGAGAATTAATAACTTTCCTTTTTTTTCCCTTTAGAGACAATAAAAAGGGCATAAAACCAAAATGTAAAGGTGACTATTTTCTGTGAGTTTTTTTTTTTTTTTTTTGCATGTCTCTTTGCAAGTCCACTTGAAAATCATCTCTGTGAGAACTTAGGGGATATGGAAAGATACAATATTATTCACATGCACTGTTTATGAAATAATTCCTTATTCACATTTTTCATCAGCTCTTAAATACAAGAGTGTGCAAAATTTCAGGTCTACAAGTGACTAAGTTTTCCTAGCAAATAAAGTAATCAGTAAATAAAGAATCTTAAACTTTATCATCACATTAATTAAAAGAAGCAGCTAGTAATGATTCATACAAGGATACATAGTAGAGCACATAGAAAAAATATTTGTAGGTGCTATGAAAGGTAAAAAAAGATACCTCATAAAATCAAAATAAAATCCCATCAGCAGCAAACTCCATATATAAATTGATTTGTAAAATATGCAGACATCTGTCATTCACATCAATGGCAAGTCTCCCATCATCTTCAAACAGAATATCATCTATCAATCCCATGGGAAACTCAGATTATCAGAAAAAAAAACATCCCCCATCTTGGAATCCATAGAGTTTTCAACCTTGATTTATGCTGCATCTAAGTGAGTAAAAGTGTAAGCACACAGCATCTAAGTAAAGAAGCAGTTCTGCAAAGTTGGAGGCTTCATTAATAGACTCATATATTAGTAAACTGCATGAGGAAAACACTTCAGTTTTGATAAAATAATCAATCCTTTTCTTCTTGAAATTTAGCCTGACAGTGATTTCTCATAACCACATGGAATGCCTTTATTTTCCTTTGTAGTCAAATCAGTTAAAGTATTTTGAAGGGTATATCGCTTTCTATTTGATCAGTTTAATTTAAAGCTACAAGATGCCCTCAGAGAGCTCATCAAAGAATGTAGACATTTCAGTAGATTAATATTTTTTTTCACTGACAGCAGCTCTAAAAGGTAGTGAACATTATTTACTTAAAAAGAAACGTTTTCCCTTATGCAATGATTGCTGGAGGAATCATTAGTCACAACAAAAGTTCAATGAGTCTATTAAATATATGTCTTAGTTTATAATTTAGATGTCTTTGAACAGTGTAGGATCCCTTGGGTCAAGTTTATGAGAAACAAAAAGGACACAAAAAACTAAATATTATTCAATATATAATGAACATGTAAATTAACTGGAAAATCACTTGCTTTTAATTACCAATTTTTTCATAATGATCCAATATCTCTTTGGTCTCTCCTAATACACAAATAGATAGCACACTGTGAATCTTTCTTAAGTGCCAATTACAGCTCAGACTTAGTAGATGCAGTTTATCGAAAATATGCCAGCATTTGGAGAATTCTTCAGAGTGGGTTACAGTTCTGCACTGACTTTACTTTTCTTAATTTATAGAATCATTTTGTCATTTACAAGCTGAATCATAGCACATCTGTCCTATGTAAACTTCAGTAAAAACTCTGTTTTGGTATCCTGGCATACAAAGGTCAGGATATTCTGTATAAACACAGAGTGAAGAGATTTTTATTAAAAAAGAAATTAAGAATATTCATTTCCTAAACCACCAATGCAAGAACATTTATATTATTATATTCTTCATTTAAAAAATCCTCCAAGCAATCTTGAAATGTAAATATTATTTACATTTATGGTAATTTTATCAGGATGCCTACAATACCTGAAAATGAATCAAAATACAGATTCAAATGGAAAAGATCAAGTTGCATCAGTACTTGAGCTGAAAAGCCTGTAATATTATTTTTAAAGAGTTGGTTATTAAACTAAACTTATTAGATACCCTTTTAAAACTAATTTCCTACTTTTATTTTTTCTTTCCTATAATTTGTTTTATTTGATATTCATTGGCCTTCTTGTTACCATTTTTCATGTACTCTAGATTTGATATTCACTGCCCATGAGATTCTTTCCAATTATTTTATCTATCCATATGAATACATGCGCTTTGTACTTCATTTGTGACATGTCACTGTTTTTCAAATGCATATATGTTAAATGCAAATATGTTAAAATGCAATGAAATGTGATCATGATGAAGTCATGTACTGTGCTATTTAAATACAAGTCCTCAACTCAAAGATCTTGATTCCTACATTGTGTAGTCAAGATGACACATAGTTGCTTTAGAGTTTATCAGATCAATATATCAGCTGTATCATAACTATATTCTTCCAAAATCTCACCACCTCTGAATTTAGAAATAGGAAGGGTTTATTTACATACTTTCCTAACTTCTCTATAAATATCAATTTGTTCCCTATTTTGTGTTACTTTTGTCAACACCACAAACAAGCAATTTTTCATACTCTCTTAATAACTTTCCTTCTTAAAACATTTTCCATAATAATAATTATTTATCTGATTAACTTAATCCAGTTGTATATACACATACCTATGTGTATTATATTGAATAGTGAGTTTTCTGTTTGGATCTTTGTCCTGGTTTTGGCTGGGTAGAGTTAATTTTCTTCACAATGGCTGGTATGGGGCTGTATTTTGGATTTGTGCTGAGCACAGGCTTGATAATATAGAGATACTTCTGTTGTTGCTGAGCAGGGCTTGTACAGAGCCAAGGGCTTTTTTGCCTTTTTTTTTTTTACTGTCACACTGGCAAAAGAGCTGCCTGTGCATGGGAGGCTGGGAGAAGACACAACCAGGACAGGTGACCCAAACTGGCCAAAGGGATATTCCAGATCATAGATCAGTATATAAAGGTGGGGAGAAGAAGGAGAAAGGGAGGGGATGTTTGGGGTGATGATATTTGTATTCCCAAGCCACCGTTACATGTGATAGGACCCTGCTCTCCTGCAGATGGCTGAACACCTATCTGCCCATGGGAAGCACTGAATTAATCCCTTGGTCTGCTTGCATGGTTTTTTTTCCCCCTCTATTAAACCATCTTTATCTCAACTTATGTGATTTTAGCATTTACCACTCCAATTATCTCCCCAGTCCCACTGGTGGCTGAGTGAGCAAGCAACAATGTGGGGTTTGGCTGTTGGCTGGGGTGAAACCACAACAGTCTCATAACTCTGTGTGCTGGTTTAGAGTTAAACCGGCATGAGAAATGAATCCAACTTAGAATCAGATTGCAAGTCAGAATAACAATTTAATAAAAGATCACAAAATACACTGATACAGAAAGAAAAAATTCATTTGTGCCACAAAGAAACAAATGTACAGCCCAGCACAGTGGAGCATGAGCAGAATGGAGTTCACCAACCCCTGTGCTGAACACCACGTGGCCTCCCTGAATTCAGAGTAAGAAGAAAGGAAGAAACCTGCTGATGAAAATGATGGTTGCAGTCCAGTGGCAGTCTCAGTCCAGTCGAGGCTCTGCTCCTCCTGGGATCTGAAGAGCTCCCAGTCCCAAAAACCCAAGTTTATATCCACGTGGGCTCAGATGGGAACACCCACTCCCTCCCCGAGGGAGAAGACTTTCACAATGGGTGATTTACTCTGTGAGGTGAACAATGCCATATTTTTAGCATCCCTGATGGCCCATTAGCAGACATGACCCCTCAGGTGGGTGTGGAGGTTGGAAAACTTCCTTATCTCCCAGAAGTTCCTAAACACCCAGCTTCTAGCCTGAGTGGTTGGGTGTGCCTTAGGCAGCTGCTGCAAATGGGCCATTGTGAGCAGTTTGTGAGAAAAATGACAGAGGGTTTAGAATACACACCCACACAGTGACAAACTGATCCTGGCTACTAAAACCAGGACACTCTGGGATACACTGTGGATCATTAACGCCACTAACATGGGTCAGTACACTGACAGATGATTCCTCCCAGCCAACTATTTGTCCTGCAATAGTATTTGAGATGAGATTTCTGAAATATGGAAGTGCATTTCTAATTTGTTTGCTACTGAAGGGTATATTCAAAAATCCTACTAAAGGTATATTCTGGAAATAAGCTCCTTACTTTTAAAAAATATCATTCAAGAACCACAAAATGTCCATGGGAATAGACTGTTTCAAATTTCAGAGAATAAAACTATACAAAAAATACTTCAAAAATTGAAGCAAAGCTTTCTGGTTTTCAGGTCTTTTTGATTTAACTGCTTGGATTTTGCTTTGATTAAAATTTTACATTGTTGAACTGGATCTCTTTCCTTAAATAGGAATCTTTTGTTCTAGTCCAGGATAGAACAAATGTAGTGATGCTTGAACATATTGTTACATTAAGAAGGGATACCCATACCTGTATGTGGGTAGCATCACCAACCATTCCTTCTTGCAGGCTTCATGAGATCATTCCAAACACCTGGAAAATAAGTAGTAGCATCATTTCAAGGCAGGTTGACAATCTTTCAACCTGTCATGAGCAAACCCTTGTACAATGAGAGGGAAAGGTTTCCTAGAAGCATATTTATGTTAGTCCAGAAGTATAATATGCATTTAAAACAATAAAAAAATACGTTTGCTTGCTTCTAGTAATGTGCAAATTCCCTACCTAGAAAGAATCACACTGGAAAACTAAGGGTGTCTTTCATTTTGTCTGAGACAAAGAGAGGTGGAGAATCCATACATCCCTTAAGTACAAAGGAATGGGATGTGACTGCTGCAAGGCTCCTGAAGGCACATTTCCTTTTCTATAAGAAGTCTTTGCAGGAGATTCAAGGTCATATGTCCCAGGTAATAAAGACAACTGTTTAACCACTGCTTTGTTCTGTAACACTTCCTTTGGCAAATTCCATACAATGATGACTGAAACAAGACATATGAAGAATTGAAAGCACATGTTTCATCCTGAAATAAATATGGGATGGAAACTTGACCAAAAAAAATTATTTTCCGTTTCTGCTGACAAACACAAGTTAGCACAGTAGAAGTGGCTTAGGTTGTATTCTTTTAGCCCAAATTTAAGGTCTCTCATGCTTATTTAAGAAAAAAAAATAAGAAATTAATTTCAAACTATGGTTTAATATACATTGCCTATGTATGGATGTATGCTGCCCAAAGATCAATAAATGATAAATGTCTCAGTTAAAATTCAAATCCCAACAATAATTTATTAAATATTATGTGCTTAAAAATGAAAAGGAGAGTATTTTTATTTGGACAGTGGAGTTATGTCTTCACTATTCTTTAAAAGCAGCCTAAGAAGTAGCCACTTCTACACAAAGCAGCCTGCACATTTGTGCTGGACCAATATGCTTCTGCAATGGAGGAAGGCTCAGAGGAGGTGGGTGGGTAAAGCTCTGGGAATATGCAAGGTGTGACCACCCCTCTTTTTCAAAGGAAGCTGGCTTGGTCTTAACACAAAGGGGATCAGAGAGTGGCACTAAGTGTAACTTACATCTGTATGGCTTTTCAGCATATTTTGTATCTCTCTGCTACATCAAAATTCTTCAAATAAGTAAATGTGATATCAAACATCAGAGCCTCTATGTGTAGGATATCTATGAAAACCTGGTCAGAGAGTATTGGACTACTGCTTGTAAAAATGACAATAGGTAGTAAACAATCAATCAGTCCAAGTGAGTCCCACAGCATCATAACTTAGTAATAAAAGTAGTTCTTTCTTACCAGCTTCATCATAAGCTCAAGAAAGTGACCATCAGTCATATCTCAACCATATATTACAGTTCTAATGAACAAATCAACAGTCAGTTTAGTCCTGAGACCTTTGCTGAGTCCTTTACTAAAGGCATATTATCATCGAATGTAATCAGTGAGGTTCCCTCTTCTGCTTCCATTTTTACATGCTTGTGTAGTTTCTTACTTGCAGAAGCTCAAGTGGAAGGACATGCCCTCTAGTTCATGACAAACCCTGTGAAAATTCTGCTCTCCTCCCCCACACCTGAAACACTTAATCTACATTTTCCATCTTTATTATTGGCTTAAATCTTCAGAGAAAATAAAGATGTGAAATACTTCAAATTACTGGAAAGTTTGTCTTCCTATTGAAATCACTATATAGGCATATTTATGCACCAAAGTCATGCATTGGAAAGATTTTTATAGTATTTAGCACCTGAAATAATTGTGTTGATTGTACTGAACACACTTTTTCAAAAGTAAATGACATGTTCTTCTTAATCAGTACTTATGAAGTGCTTTAATTGGGAGCAAAGCCAATCTGTAAATCTGAATGTAAAAGGGTAAATCATACTGTTATGCCTATGTCAATGAGTGTGTTTCACCTTTTCCAACAACTGACCCAGAATGAAGATGAAATCTTGAGCACATTCGTGAAAAATGTAACAAGCACATATTTGTAGAATAACTAGAAAAACTAAGGTAAACCCTAAGCTTGCTCTAAATCAGGTAAAGAGATGGTTTGAGGTCTGTCATGTCTCCAGGAAGAAACCTATTTACCAGCTCAATGGCTGTCCTGAAACTAGGTCTCATCAGCATGTTCACCTGGATGTTACAGTACCTCCAGACTGCTGCATCAGTGTTCCTTCAGCCATGCTGTGGGCTGAGCAAAACCTCACGCAGGAGAGTTGCTGTCCTGATGTCAAGGCAGCTGCACTTCCATACGCAAAGCCTTTCAGATGAGTCCTGCAACTGTCATTTAATCTGAACACCAGGAATGTCAACAAAACTGTTCCCAAGGTAGAAGACATACCTGAGCACTTCTGCTTATCTGCTCTGCCAATCACCATCACTGTTTCAGTTAATGTAACTGCAAAGGGAAGGGATGTGACTAAACTTGATAGTCCTCCTAACTGGGCTACAAAGGCCACTTACGCAGAATAGATGTCCTTAATTTTGCTATACACATTACAGACTCATCAGATCAAATAGTAAGAGTTCACTCACAACCGAGAAATTTAAAAATGCAGTTATATTACTTGACCTACCATCAATACTAACTTTCATCTTCCCACTGTGCAATTAAAAAAAGGAAATAGATCTATAGTATACACATGAGATGAATAACTCCTGGGACATATTTATACACTTACAGTTCATTAGGCAAGTTCCTAAGCCCTATAGAAACATAGCTATACTGTGTGTATATGACATGAAGATGATTGATCAGGGCTTCAGAGTATATGTGATTATTTGTACAAGGCCACAGTTACTTGGAGAGAGAGGGTGTAAAAATTCAATAAGCAATAATTATTTGTAATGGTCTCACACTTCAGTCTATGGCTGTAATTGTTCCTTTCAATACTTGCATCAGTTGATTTTTATTCTAAACTTCTTTGCTGACAGCACTGGAGAAGAAGTTTATTTTTTTCTGACATGTTAGCAGGAGTGTGTATTATTTAGAGTCACTTTAATGGCTATTTCTGCATTATAACATTGACAACATATTGAGTGAGAGAGAAAGGAGGGAATGGCAGTACTTGGAGAATCTCAAAACACAGAAGCTTGCATATTCAGAAATTTCTAAAATGTTAATCTTTCTAAGGAGGGACATGTACAGAGAGAAGTCAGATAGACTGTAGGGTCTGATTTCATGGTTTTTATTAAATTTATTTCTAAAATTGGGCTATGCATCTTGCATTGAGATAAACAAATATTTTCAAATTAAATATCGCCATTTACAACTGTTTTATTTCCATATGTATATATGTATCACTCCTATGTGTGTGCATAAACATTGCTCATTTTGTACTCCCTCTCTTGACTTCTGCAGTAAACTGTTGGCACTTTGGTTTATGAATTAGTGCAACAGATGTTAGTGCCATCAGACAGAACTTCTGCTACTAGAGGTTTTATTTATTTTTAGACACTATCACAGCCAGAATTCCTGACCTTGTCACCCTTTGTATCTCTAAGAAAGAAGGGGAAGGTACAACACCACTTTGGTCATACTTGTCAAACATATAAATTAGGGTTGAGAAACTGCATAGAGGATCCAATGCTGTATTTCCAGTATAGTCTTAACTATTTAAAAGAAAAACAAACAAACAAAAAAAAACACAAAAAAAAACCAAACAAAAAAACCCCACACCAAAACAAACAAACACAAAAAACTTTCAGAACATAAGCTAGTTTAAAAAAAATTATCACCTTATAACCATGATAGCAGAGTGGAAATTAGGATAGCCATAGCTTGAAGTAGCTTCTTTCCTAGATTACTTCTAATACAATTGTGGCCATGGTTCAGGAACAGTGATTACATAATCACTGAGCATACCATGAAGTTTGGGTTACCCTTAAAGTAACAACTCCAGTAGATTAGTCAGGTAGATTAGGATCAGCTTAGCACTCAAAGCGTAGACAATTTAAGATGGAACAAGCCAACAGCTGTGTTAATATACAGCTCCAATAACTGCTGGAGATAACATCTACACTGTACCAATCACTCTTCTTTCCAATTAAATCAGAACTCAAAAGAGCAAGAAATGCTTTATTAAAGCTGTAATTTCTATAAATCAAATAGTCTGCAACCCATCTCGTTTCCATGGCAATAGGCCTGTCATAGGGATGTTCATTAGTTGCAGCTGTTACCTCTGTGGATACAGGGCCCTCACATTGCAAAATAATCTGTTGTAAAGTACAGTCTGGTTTAGATCCCAAAGCTATTTATGGACATTTTCCTGTACTATAAAATACTAAAGTCCCAGGAGTGCTCCCAACTTGTGCTTCTCAGCACCTCACTGGGATACTTTGCTGAGTTTTCAGTGTTTTTCCTTCCCCTTGTCCCAGTAAGTCAGTTCCCAGGTTTTGATACTCAATGGCTCCTGATTTTTGCAGGAGCAAGGTAGTCTTTAGCTATGTTTCACCCACAAACACAGTAATCTGTTGGCTCTCAGCCTGTGCATAGGACTTTTCCTTTCAGAGGTGGCAGTTTTCCTGTCAGAAGCACTCCTTTTGTATCCCTTTTTCAGCACCTTGACATGGCATCCTTTCACTATAGCTGTTCTACTCCTGGAGCTTACTTATGTTTTAGTGCCAAACCAGAAGCACAGGTTCTGCAGAGTTAAGTGTTAGCTGGCAGAATATACACAGACAAGAAAATGTATGTCCACCTCACAGTTGTCATTGGCAATTACTTTGGCTGTGAAAAATCAGGCAGTGTTGACAACTAATTTGCAAGGTATCCTCATTTTTGAAATTTCCTCATCTTTGAAATAAGAGCATCACAAATATCATTAAAGTTCAAGTCAAACATGTTTTCCTCATCTGTACTGATCGCCTAATGGGACCAAGTGTTTTCACCAATGTCTTCAGTCCTGTTATTTTTCAGCTGTTGCACATCACCATCACTTTGGCAACAATTCCAAGTAAATTACATCATATATGTCCATCTAAAAAGTACCATTCCACAAAAGTCTTCCACTGCTTAGCATTTTAGTCCTTGTATGAGCTATATGAGCCTACCATATTTAAATGTTCATTTTATCTCTTCCAGTTTTCCACTGCATAGTATAATATCAGAGATTTCACTGATCTCTGCAGTACAATTTAGGCCTGGTTTTCTGTGAGTATAAAGGACTTTGAATATCTCTAAGTAGTGAGATGTGTTTATTACATCTGCCAGTTTCAGATTTACTGATTTATCAATCATATAAGATTGTTCAGCTTTTCCACAAAAATTTGGATTATATCCTGTTCGGTAACACATTTACCATGACTGCCAGTTTCAATTTAAACCACATTTATTTTACACTCTGGCTCTTTTGTTTGTGTTTATACAGCATGGGATAAAATGACCTCTGCAATGAGAGACAAGACAGTCCGAGTACTTTATGATACTGTCTTCTGCAAAGCAGGTGTGCTATATTGCTACACAAACAAGTTGTAATGGAAACCCATAGCTCACCTTCATGAACACAAGGTAGTAAATAAATTCAATTATTGTTGGGCTTGCAACCTCAGCCTTTAATTTACTACACAAGTGAACTGCCAGTGAGATAGAGAAACACCTCCATCAAATCTATTCATGTTAATCAGAAGCAATGGGCTTCTTTGGAAAAGAATAATTTTAAATCTTCTCAAGTTTTATTAATGAAGCTTTCCTAATAACACATAAGACTATGAAATATAGTCCTCAGGAGAGATACTCCACAAAGTTATGCAATTCTAAAACATAGTGAAAGTGTAAATGACAGAACAATCCCATGATACTACCGTGCTGCACAACGGAAAGCAACACAGAAGCACAAAAACCCTCTTCCCTCTTCTGCTGGAAACCTGTTGCAGAATGTACCAGTTTCACAGGCAAAACTAGGGCTAACTGTATTCCCAAAATATACTGAATTCCCATTCTCTCAGTGGAAAACCTCAAGGCTAAACACTGCCTGCAGCAGAGAGCAGAGCCATTTATATCTCACTGATCCTTGCTCCAGCCGTGGCCCTGTCGATGGGCTAGTGTAATTAATCCAAATCCTAGGGGAGCACTGTGCTAGACAAGGTAAGTGCAGCCATGTCCTTTGGCCACTCCTCCCATTTGGCATGGCATGACCCTGCCCTCCTGACCTAACAGTGTCAGGAACAGGATGTTATTGCTTCTCTTTGGTGTGGTGCAATACAATAAAGATAAATGGAGAATCAAGACTTTTTCCAGTACCATCCTCTCAAAAACATTTTATCATGATAAGAAAAAATTGCTCCTGAAGAAATTCTGATGCAGAAAGGCAGAAAAGCTCACAAATTTGTTAGAAAAAGAAGTAATCAATATACATGTATTTGTACTGAAACACTGAATGCTATTGGTGCTCCCTGTCTCTATTTATTACAAAATCGCCTCAGAACAATAGCAGTAAACAAAATACTACATCAATAAGCTTTTAACATGCAAATCAGGTTTTTAAATAAAGTTAATTTAATATTTGATTACATTATTTATTCATCATCTACGACCCACCCTTGTGGGGAAACATTACCTCCTTGTTAATCAAAAATTACTCCCTCTTTGAATGCAAATCACATTAGCACTCCAAAGGGACATTTTTTCCTTTGCTTTACAGTATTTTTCCCCTTAACTTAGTATTTGTTATGTTTATTTTTTAAAGCACTATTGAGTTGTTATCTACTTTTTGAAAGACTGAGTGAAGGGTGAGAATTTTAGCACTGTTGACTGAGAGAAAGGGTTATCTATAGAATCAGTTTGGGTTGGAAGGGACCTTTATAAGTCATGTAGTCCATTCCACTGCCAGGGGCAGGGACATTTTCCACTAGACAAGGTGGTTTGGAGCTGCATCCAACCTGTCCTTCAACATCAACATGGATGGGATATCTATCACCTCTCTAGCTAATCAGTTCAACGTTTCAGCATCCCCATTGAAAAAAAAAACCTAACCAAACCAAAACAAAACAAACAAACAAAACCACCACAAAACCAAAACAAAACAAAGAAAACAAAAACAACCAAACAAAAAACTTCCTTATATATAGTTCATCTCTTTTAGTTTATAACCATTATTCCTTGTCTTCTCACAACAGACCCTATTAAAAAGTCATCTGTCCCCATCTGTTTCATAGTCCCCCTTTAGGTACTGGAAGATGTATAAGGTCTCTCTAGAGCCTTCTCTTCTCCAGGCTGAACAATCCCAGTTCTCCCAGCCTATCCTCATGAGGTGTTTTATCCCTTGGCCTCACCCACTCCAACAGATCTGCAAAAAGGAAAGACAGAAAAGATAGGAAAGGAAGAAGTTTGCCTGCCTGACGGTAGGGTCTAAGGGTCCCATCTGCACACAGCCACCCCACAGACTGCACATGTGAGCAAGACAGAGCTCCTTTTGCAAGTCAAACTGTAAAGATTTAAATACTGATATTTCAACAGCATTTAAGAACCTATTTCTTCTTCTATGCTTAGCATATCAACATGACAGGCAACTTCCACTTTAGTAGATTAATAGGTTAAAGATTTTACTACAAGCTTAAGAAAAAAGTTCATATGGAGACTTATTCTGCCCTTGCTGATAAGAGAAAATATACGTGTTCAGGTCATAGGAGAATTGGGAGACTGCTATAACAGCCCACATTTTACAGATTGGGAAGCAACACAGTATTCATTCTTTCACCATGACACATGCAGGATTTCTGTTGCCTACAGGTCTGAGCACCTAATTGCCTGCACTGAAGTAAAATACCACCCAGTACAGTACTTTTATTTTGTTTCTTTAATATATATTTGTTGTTTTAATTATTAGTGGTGACTGGGGAACCTGTGAAGGAGGCAGCTGTGAGTGAGGAGATAAAGATTTATTCAGTAAGGCCTTGCTCTTACAGGGTTACCTTGTTAGCAATGACAGAGACAAAAAGTAGGAGGGGGTGTCAACTAACACCAAACTGAGGCAATAATTTACATTAAATTAATATTGGTTTATAACTCATTAAAGCATGAGAGAAGAAAAAAAGACTCGTTAATGACCAAGTAAAACATTTCAGTAGAGCATTAAATTCTGTATGTAAATACCCGCTAGAAAATACTACAGATCACAGCATACACTAAAGTAGATTTTCATGCCCTGACTTACATGCTGTTGGACAACTTCTCAAATTTGTCATACAGCAGTAAGAAGTTAACTAAGTAATTGTTTTTACTTACTCATAATTAAAATTCTGCCCTCAATAAGCATTTTAAACCCTGTAGAAAATACTATTTTTCTTTAGAAACTGTAGAAAACTATTACTAAAAAGGCTTGCAAGAAAATAGATTTCACAACATAAAAGCAAGTTTTAAAATGTGTTAAAGAAAGTAGGTTTTTATTTAATAAATATTTTATTTGCACATTTACATAGACACCACACACAGTGTGCGCTTGGAATTACCACATCCTCAAATGCAGTGCTGCGTGTCTGTCCATCCTTCAACATGCTAAAGAAATACAGACACCTTCTGACTTCAGTGTTTGAAATACTTTGTACCTAAATGGCAATGCCAGATTCAGAGTCATGCAGACACCATTTAACTCTATCATCGACATACCTAAAGCCAGCTGTGGTGTTTTGGAGCTCTATTTGTTAAACTTTCTTGTTTCCAAAACAAGTGCTTTGTTACCTTCAGCTGTTCCTGTACATGCAGTCTAATTGCAAGTATAGAGGAACAGACACCCTCTGTTTTACTATAATCACTTTTGGGCAAAAAAAACTTAAGAAAACAAAACCAAAGCAATTTCATCATACAGTTTTTAAAATCTCAAATTACTAGTACCTTCACTGATATTTAACACCTATTGCTTGAACAGCTGACAAAGTAGACACTTGCCACTAGTCCACATAACAAGTACACCAGAGTTAGCTGTTGCTGGGCATAAGAGAATATTAGTGTATTTTTTAAAATTATGTAACATTATTTGTGCATTTTTAACACAATAAAATTTTGTTTGTCTCTATTTAAAATAGATGAGTCTTACTCCATACTCTCTTTGTACGTTATGTCTCTGACCACATATGTATAAAACTAGTAAATGCAGGCATTTTAATCAAATTCTTCAGACAACTGCTCATTTTATTTCTTGAGAGCATAACCCAAAATTAAGATATTCTCAGTATGCATATGGGTATTACGGATGTTTTTAATATATAACTTTTCAATACACTATCTGGAATAAACTCATGAGAAAACATAGGTTAGGGAGGAGGTTGAAATACTTCATCTGTTCTGAGTTCTTCCCTTAGTTCTTAAAATGCAATGATGAACCCTCTCAGCAAATTAAAAGTATTTCTCTCAAAACATTTTGTGCTTATTTTTCAAACAGCTTACTTCTTATTCTTGCAATGTATCACTCAAAAAATAAATACTTTTCTCTGCAAGTCCCCTATTTAAACTCTTATCTACTGATTTGCTTCAGAACATTTGATCCTGTGACAGAAAATTTAGTCATCAGCTTTAACAATACAGTACGAGTCATAACTGGTAATTTTCTTAACTATAAACTGCCAAATTTCTTAAGAATTATGGTATGCAAGCACCCCTTCAGGGGTACATTAGGTAGATCACTGCCAGAAGACTGAGGAAGATGATCCTGTCCCTCTACTCAATCCTAGTGAGGCCGTATCTGGAGTGCTGTGTCCAGTTCTGGGCTCCTCAGTACAAGAGAGACATGGAGCTTCCTGGAGTGGAGGACAATCAAGATGACTAAGGGACTGGAGCATCTCTCTTACAAGGAAAGGCTGAGGGAGCTGGGCCTGTTGAGCCTTGAGATGACTGAAAGGGGACCTCATTAATATCTGTAAGTATCTGAAGTGAGGTGTCAAGAAGATGGAGCCAGCCTCCTGGTGATGCCAAGCAATAGGACAAGAGGCAAGTGAAGAAATTGATTCACAGGAAATTCCACCTGAACATAAGGAAGAACTTCTTCTCTGTTCAGGTGACTGAGCACTGGAAGAGATTTTCCAGAGAGGTTGTTGAATCTCCCTCACTGGAGATATTCAAGAACCATCTGGATACAATCCTGTGCCATGTGCTCTGGGATGACCCTGCTTTAGCAGGGAGTTTGGACCAGATGACCCACTGTGGTGCCTTCAAACAGTAGCCATTCTGTGAGTCTGTATTCATCAAAAAACGTGTGCACATAAATGTTAAGGAAGTTATGTAGTCGAATATTCAACATGGAATAACTTCCCTATAATCTTGTGAATAAAAAGTACCTGCAGATTATGGTTTCTACCTGATAACTTATGTCATGCAAGAGAGAGATGGGTAAATTATCTGTGATCAAGCAATTTTGAATTGCACTCTGATACAGAACAATGCAAATTGTATCTACATATTTTTCTCATTTCCTATTTCATATTACTCTCTGCTCATGTCTAACACTTTAGTGTTCTTGCATTAGGGCTGAACAGCTGAAACCCTTGAGACTTAGGAATACAGATTGGATTTTTATGATAGGCAATTCCTACATATTTGTTTGTCATTTAGTTTTATTTGCAATTCAGAAATATTATGTCAGAAATGTTTAAAAAAATAATTACCTGGACTGGATAAACACACAACTCAATAGCAGATTATACTCCAGGTCAGCTCCAATATATCATATTTACAGCTTCATGAGGTGTCAGCAAAATAAAGGAAAAGATTAATTCCAGAAACAGAGCCTGAACAAAACACACACACACACTTCTTTTTTTTTAGTTATAATAAAAAAAAAAGCTAAATCCCTCTTTCTTTCTCCTAGACAAAGTGTTCCGTTTTTCCCTGTCATCAGTGACTGACTTGGTTAATTTAGAACATGATCACTTCCTACGCCAGCACATTCAGGGTTTCCTGTGACAAAAGGCTCATAAATCTGTTCAGTCACTTTTCCTGCCTGAGTCATTACAGCACGCTATAGTCTTGTCCTGGCAAAATATCGAGGTCTTGCATACCCTTTTAAGGGAGAAAATATGTGGCTGATGTTCATTTTCATAACATACTTTAACCTCCACCACTGTAGACACAAACTGGCTTCATATAAATCAATAACCCCAGACGAGAGAGTACTGAAGGACACACACACACTGCTAGCAGTACACTTATAATCTGAAAATGAGTAAGAGAAATGTTCTCCACAAAGAAAAGGGAAAAAAAAAAAAAAAAAGCCACACATGACTATGCTGAGGATGGATTCATTATTTAACAAGGGAGCAGAAACAACTAAGAAGAAATGCGTAGACCAGTATTTGTGTTACCAGAATATAAAGGCATGTGGGCTACATTCTGGTGTAAAGCTTTAAGGCCTGCATCTTCAAACTACACTAGCAACTGGAAAAGATTCCTAGGCTAAAATCTGTTGGATCTACCTCTGCTTTTCACAGAAGATAGGTTTCTATATTGCCCATGAGGGAATTTGCCACACAGGCTGTGTGTGTGACATACAAGTGTATCATTGTGCACTCCTCAGTTTGACAATTTTTTTTGTTTCCTTTAAGTCTTTTGGCTATCAGGACATCTGTCTTTCTGAACTACCTGCATATCATTTCTAAACCCTCATGAACTTTCAATATTTATTTTATCAAGAAAATACAAAGTCCAAACCTAATAATTGTTCAATATCAATCAAATCAATAAGGGTGACAGTATTGAAAGACATAGAAAAGAAGCAACAAGCACACCTCATTGATCCTTGCAGGAACAAAACTGCAGTCAATGCATTATATCACTCCATCCACTGCAGTACTAAAACTTAAACATCTCAGAAAAAAAAAGACCCTTAAGTTTGAAAGGATACACATGTAGATGCAGTGAGTTCTCTAAAAATGCTCTCTCCTCATTAAAAATAATTTGAACTTGCAAACAAGCACTACTTCACAGGTTTCTCACCCAAACCATGAGGCAAAAGAGCATTAAAGCAGATTTTTAGATTGCTGAAGTACAAAACAGCATCTACTGAGAAAAGGAATTAGGATATGAATTTTGAGAGAAGATGCTCAGTGCTAATCATTGAGTCCCTCATCTCCTTCCTTTCTTGGCTTCGCTAAATTATTAACGGGAAACTAATCTGGCACCAGATTACCAAACCAAGAATATTCATTAGAAAGAATAATGGTAAAAAGAGGAAAAGGCTGCTAGAGTTAAAACAGGGGAACACAGCTGTTACAAATGTACATATGTATGTGTAAATATACATATTTTTATGTATGTAAATTAAAATATACATATTGCATAGATGCATTCACACACACTGCTACCTGGGGAAAATAACAAGGACCCACACATGGGGAAGCACAAGTGTGCACTAAGCACAACTTTGGATCTACACAAGGCACTTCTATACAAGATTATCTATTTTTAATGATAACACAGTCACATAAGATTTACGCGGTTACAGTAAATACCAAAACACGCTAAATGCAAACAAATACCTTGCTTCTGGAGCAGAACTGCTAAAACACCAAGGTTCAGAAACAGCTTCCCCTGATTAAATAGATTTGTGCAGCACAACCACCTGCGGCAGGCTCAGGTGAGCACGGGAACAAACACTCTGCTGAAGGCTGAGACTTGGCAAATTTTTGACATGTGAAGTATCAGCAACTACAGGCACCAGGGACTGCTCTTGGGAATGATTATAAGTGGAAGGGAAAACAAAACAAACCTAAATTACCCTCAGTTGTCCTTTTCTTCCCCCTTTTCCACATTACAAGAAGAGACCGTAACTAAATACTCTGAAATCGGTATGCGTTCCTTGGACACAAAGAGAAAGCGGTAACAGTGTAATGATAAATCAGGTGAAATTGTGTTGAAATATGTAAACATATTTTGGAGTCTTCATTTTATATATTTTGAAAATTTTGAAAATATCTGTTCTTCACTTAGACAACCAAACAATACATAAAAAAATAAGAAGTGATAGAAGGATTTAAAATTTCTATTTTCAGTCTGAAATCTGTGTGCCTACTCAGTATGGGTTTTTTTTAACAGTTTGTTTTTTTCCCCATCTTCAACAATTAGTGAAAGTTCTGTGGAAGAGAAGTTTATCCATAGCATATATTACAAATCACACTTACATTTCAATGTATTGGCAGTGTACAACATCGGTTCTGTGTGTGCCCACAAAATATGACACATCATTTTTAACTTCTGTATTATTTAAAACTAAAAAGACTAAAAACATTTTTGTTCTTAAGTTTCGGCAGTTCCTAAGAAGTTTATAAATGCAATTATAGAATTTACCACAGGAGAGAAAAAGTCAGATTTTCCAAGCAAAATTTTGAGTGGTAAATATGGAAACACAGCAAAGTAAATTCAATTCACTAAATTTTCATTTTCTTCTGTAAAAATTCAAACTTTAATTTGAAATGAACTTCATAAGTAGGCAAACTTTGATGCATGGAGTATTCCCAGTGGAGCTACATGCATAAGGAAACTGAAGACTTCAAACTCTAAAAGAAACTTGGAAGAATATTGACTTAACTGAAGGCTTCCTTAATTTGTCCTTACTCTTAGAAAAGGAATGGTTTTGCTTATGGTGGGTAGACAAAGGGTTTCAGAAAGAGCCAAATTGTAGGTAGTTGGTCATAAGAGATTTGGCCTCAACTTCACTTGAAGAACTCCTCTGAGATGAACTTTTTCTTATGTCCTTGCAATTTTCTGAATGCACTTCTTCTTCTGTAGGAAATTTAAGGCTGCACAGTTTACTAATTTCTTGGAGTTGTGGGGTATCTTTGTTTTGTTTTGGTTTTGTTTGGTTTGTTTTTTTGTTTGTTTGGTTGTTTTGTTTGTTTTTGTTTTTTTTTTTTTACGTATGTGCTTGTAAAAATTAAAGCAACAGTACTTTCAGAGAGGCTACTTGCTGTTTGTCCTTGGAGTCATGGAACCTGACCTGAATTCCTGACAGCAGATCCCACCTGATTACAGTTAAATGAACCTCAGTATGCAAAGCCTGTTTTAAAATGTTAGTTCCCAGTTCAGCATTTTTCAGGTTCTGGTCATCACAAAGGCAAGGAAGCAAGGTAGGGAGGGTATCCTCCAGGCCCTTCTTTAGGGATTTCATCTAAACCCAGGGGATTTGTTTTCAGAACTCGGTTATGTGAATCTGGCAGCACAGAACTATAAGCCTATTTAATATAGCCCATCTGCTCTTCAGAAGCAGGCTGATTTTCAGCTTTGTGCTGAACAGTACTGATGAGCCACCAATTCTTCTTTAAAGCTGTTGGTGCTCTCTTCGAAATCTTTTTTGTCGATTGAGAGGGAGGCAAAGAACTGAAGGACAAGTCCTCTGCTTTTTGCTTTTTTTAAACCCACCCATCAAAATGGTCTTTTTTTGTTTAGATGGGACAAACAAAAGTATTTTTCTGTTATAAATAGGAGTTGGAAGGGTGAGTTGTCAGGAATTACTATATTTTTTTAATGTTGGGACATCTTCCTCTATCTTTTTGGTGTATAAATATATCATGCCTTTTCTTTGTTTCTTTGAATTCTTAATTGTTTTTTACATGTATTTCATTTTTAATCTTTGAAAAAACAGAAACAGTAGTTTTTATATTGTTAATTCTGCTGGAGGACATCTTGAAGTATTAGATCATGAGCTGATCAAAGATTAGATCAAAGAGCTGATTTTACATAGGACAGAAAGAACATTGGGGGTTAGAATCTGGATTCTTAAATAAAATTTAGACTAGAAAAGCTGCCTTAAATCAGGATTTCTAGTGCTGGAACTGTGCTTAGATACAAATTTGACAGCATCACTCTTAACAAGCTGAAAAAGAAAAGACTAACAGCCTCTAAACACAGATTCTTTTATATTAAAATGGAATCCTAACTGTCATTAGTGAAATCTTAAAGGACAAGGCAATCTAAAATTCAGAAGTCCAGCTGTATATATCGTTCTTCTTACATTAGTCTGGTGCTTGTCAGAAAGTCATTAAAAGAAGACTGGAAATTTCTGACTTTTTATTAGCAACAATACTGGTACCAAATTGAATATATACTTAACTTTGTATGTACACACACTTTCTCTCACATATATAGACTATCACAGATATATGGACTGATTTATGCCAGTTTTGAGACACACGGGTAGCTGTCTATATTTCTTCTTCTGACGTATTTCATACCAGCCCATCATTCAAGGATTTAGGTGATGGAGAACAAGATTTATGAACAAAGAAGGTAAGATGCCTGGATTTCATAGTCTCTTGTTGTTGTCTGTGGAGTTCTTGGAGAATCTTAGCCTTGACAATCTTTCCTTTCACATAAGCAAATGTAGTATTGAAGATTAACCTTGACCTTTCATGCACTTGGTGAATGTTCTTGCTCCTGGGTCAGTCTCTGTCCCCATCCCTGAACGCATAGTTCTAAACCCTCCATTTTTGGAAGGCTAACAAAAGGGAAAAATAATTTCTCAGAAATTATTGTCATATCTATCTTTTGCTCATACAGGTATTTTTCTTGTTTTGCACATCAGATATAATCAATATTAGATCTCTTTATAAGTTATTTAGGACTGTAAAAGGCAGATAATGGTAAAGTGGTTTTGGAAACATCACTGGGTAGGTTAATCTCAAATTTTTAGGTGCTTTGACACCTGATTATACATAGGACAGAAAGAACATTGGGGGTTAGAATCTGGATTCTTAAATAAAATTTAGACTAGAAAAGCTGCCTTAAATCAGGATTTCTAGTGCTGGAACTGTGCTTAGATACAAATTTGACAGCAGTACTAGCAACAGCTGGAATGCTTCTATTTAAAATTATATACTGTGCAGAACGGCGTAGTTCTTTGATTGAATATTCTTTATAATCCCAATATATGTGTTTGTCATAAGGTAATTATACAGTGCGAACATCTCTCTGCACGATGGCATCGCTCTGCTCACTGTGCTCAGACACTAAATATACTATCTACGCTTTCCTATGTGTCTGGTTGAAGTCATATATGCTCACGCATTCACATTAAATTCTGCCTTCTTGATACTAACTACATTAAAAGGAAAGCTAAATGGCAGTAAAAATAGTTTGAAATTCTGTGCTTTAAAATGCACTCTTTACGATACTAAGTTTGCTTATTTCTTTGTGCTTAAAGATGTGTGGGAGATTCATAATCACTTAGTACCCACGTACAACAGTTTTTGTGATCTGTTCTCTATTCTTCTTATCAAGGGACTTATCTTAGCCCCCCACAAATCCATTCTACTTCTTACACATCAATTAGAAATTGACATATATCTTAATCAAAGGTATTAAAACATGTACAAAGCAAAAAATGAAATCAAAGACTTTTATTTTTTTATTTTATCACAACTGTTGGCTTTCTAACCTAATAAATTATGCTAAACTACTGTGCTGTAATCCTAACCATCTTTCCCACACGGACAATGAAAGGAGTGCACTCAGAGACAATAGAAAAAAAAGCCTTAAGCTACACTGATCAAGGCTACACAGCATTTTTATTGCTACATGGCCATTGGATAAGCATGCTTCATTTCGGCAGTCTCTAATGAATATAGAGCATGCCCGTTAAATATTTTTTATTTATTACTCTCCAGAGGCACCATAATCAGGATACCACATGTAAAGCTACAGTCCCCCCTGGCCAGTCCTCTGTTGCAAGCCAAATACGATGGGAATGGAAATAGAAGACAGAGTGACTTAACTAGCAGTAGGTTTTTATATTTCCAAGAGCAAAACTTTGCAGAGATACCAGAGCTCACCCTCAGGCCAGGCACAGCACGGTACGACATTTGGCTTAGCTCTAGACTCTACAGGTGTTATTTATCCACCTGTCTCAAGTTCTATTTAGGGTCAAGTTCACATTTCATATTTTCTTAAAGAAAATCAGTTTGCTTTTCTTCTTAACCTTTTTCATCTTTCATCTTTCATTACTACAGTTCTGCACTTGGTTTCTCAGAGCATATTCCAGTTCTTAAAACAGGAACTCAGTCAAGATCCCTGGCAGGACTGGAAAGGTTGAAAGGGGGCCTAACCGGAAAGGAGAGCCTGAGGAAAAGAGTGAGATTCTCTGAAAAGTCTGTCTAGTCCTAAAAGTCCCTAAAAGTGACTTTGCCAGTTAAATTCTACTGCTGCACATGGCTGCCACTCACCACTCAGCTTCCAAACACCCATGATACTGAGCCATGAACAACAAAAGGAAAGCGATGACCTCATAATCCCAGAGAATGGTAACACCACTGACAGATCTTTACCTGCAGCATCTGCTTTGAAGGCTGCCAGAGCTCCTGTCCCAGGCTGGGTAAACAGCATTTGGTCTCTGGAGCAAATACCTGCTACAGGTGCCCAAGAACCTGCCAGCATAAGCCCCAGCTGTCTCCAGCAGAAGTAAGAAGAATTTACAACACCTAGGTCTCCTGCTGAAACACAGCAAGAGTTTACTTAGCCTGAGACTGGAAATGCTGTGTTGAAAGTGCTTCTTACTTTCTCAAGTTTGCACTAGGGTACCTAAAACCTAAGATGGAGCCATGACTTCTAATTTTTGCCAGCAAGGCACTTTATAGCTCATGTGCATCACCTAAGTTTATGCATAATTAAGCACTCTTTTTAAAATCTCGGGCATTGTTGCCTCAGACAGCTCAACTCTGGATTGCTCACCTTGCTCAGTCTTATGTTATTTATAACCTGAATGCTACAAAATGGTTATTGCATTCTCTATTCAAAAGCAAATCTGGCTTCAAATCCAGCACAGTTTTATTCTATGCTCTGGGCAGCAAACACGGGCAAACACTGAAACACACTAATGACATCAAAACCAATATTTTCCCCTACCTAGCTTAACTCCACCTATTTGCTTCTTTTCCACAGTGTGAAAAACAAGCTGGTGGGTAGAAATGAGGAGTTAATACTGGGGCTCTTATACTTGAGAATGGCCACTGAAGAGCTCAGTTTGGAAGCCTTTGTTTGAGATCAGGTACCTACACCCTGCTTACCTCTAGCTCTGGCAGAACATATTTACAAAAAACAATTCACAAGACTCTTTGAAAACTGAAGCCTGCAGGAATTAAACAGTTCTTCCTCCTCCCCATGATATGATTAGCTGTCTCTGAGGAGTGAGTGATGACGTCCCTCCCACTCAGCAGCTTCCAACTGACATTTCACTAAATAGAACTTGAATCTCAAAGGGTTGATCTGTCAAGCAGTTTCAAACCAGAAAAGATCAGGCAGGTTCAGCTTCCCCCTTTAGTTACATCCTCATTTGTAATTTTCACGTTTTATGCTTCATGCAAGTGTTAATTATAGAGATGAAAGTCAACTTGCCTTTATTCATCCATTCTTAGCACATACACAAAAAGAAAGTAGAAGTACACACAAAATTTGCCAAAAAGCAAAAAAGCTGACTACAGCTCAAGGAAAGTAAAACAGAGCGTTGGTTGATGCAACACAGATAATCATCATCATCATCCTTGTCATTTTTCTCATTTAATGTAGTAGGATTTTGTTGCACAAAATTGCTGACTTTGTCTGACAATCGCTTATGTAAAATCAGATTTTGAATTTTTTTAGGTTTTCTGCTATGACTAGTAAAATCATCATGGAAAGCCAACTTATACTAGAGTTTACAGTATAATTGAATGAACTAACTTTCATATAAACAGGAAATACAGTATCAAAGCCTCAAGGGAAATTAATTAAGATTATTTTATATTGCTGTGAGTTTCCATCAAATAGAAAGCACTCTGATTACATATAAAGTGATTTATGTAATCAACAGATAAATATTTGAAAGTAGGGTGTTTCTCTGTTAAAAATACCCTTATTTATATAGCCAAGCATTTACACACAAAACTATAAGTACCCACCAGGTATTTCAAAGGACTGCTGGTTGTTGGGAAATCAAGCTCACATGATACTGAAACTAGAGCTGTTTATTCCCTCATACATCCAGTATTTGGAGGAAAAACACTGTGTTGGTCATCTAGAACATTTTTACAAATTCCAATAGAATTGTTGTACATAACAGATGGTTAAGAAGGACAGATTTGTCATGAATGATGTAATACAACCACCATTTAACAAATATGAAGTTCAGCACTCACTTCAATTACTGCAAGATTGTGAGATGCAGGTTTCATTCCCATTTCTATCTGCTCTCCGAGAGAATTCAACTCTACATGTTGTATTCCTTTGATAGTTCTCATAACCTCTACCATAAGAGGTATTTTGGAATAAGCCTGTTTGATTATTTTTTAAAGCTCCCACTCTGCAGTTAAAACGGTTCCAGATGTTATAAATAATTACACGTTCATTAGAGAACTATAACCTAAACATCAGGCTGGAAGGCTTTTCTCTGACTTCAGGATGTTTTCCTGCTTCCTATTAAATAAAAAAGAACAAAGAGAGGGGAAAAAAAAATAAATAAAGAAGGGAGAAAAAAAAGAAAAACCATTCCATCATATTCAGTCACAGAGTAAAAATTTGTCTGTATGGCAGGATGATGAAGGAATGAGAAAATCTGTCTCAACTTTCCTTTAGCATAATCTTGTTAACATAAGACTTTTAAGACACAGCAACCTGAGCTTTTATATGTACTTACAACCGTCCTCTAAATTCTCCAAAGCTACAGAAAAGGTACTGAGGTACAATTCCAACATATCATGCTGCATCCTCCCTAGTTTTGCTCAGGACATTAGCTGGAGCTGTATTTATCACCCTATCTTTGTTGTGGGATGTCCAAAAGGCATTTTTTTCTAAGTCATCAAATACCTAGGTTGTTTACAGCTCTTTTTAATACTTCTTCAGAAGTGATGAAAAAATTGCTAGGAAACAGTATGGTGATTTTTGGAAACAAAAGACATGACTTTTTTTTTTACAGGTGGTAATGTTGCAGTTCATATTATGGAGTTGGGTGGGCAATGAGTTCTTTTACAAGATGAAAGCTACAGGCACAATATTCCTCTTGAAGAACAAAAGGATGCTAAAGTCATCATATACTGATAATTAGAGCATTGTAAAGAAATTTTTTTCAGAAATTTCTCCATATGTGTATATATTTACAGCAGTGAGCACCTTGCCTTTTTAGAGTAAATCAAGGCAAATAGTCTTGTCCAGTAAACAACTAAGGCAACCTGGGATTGGGTGTGGAGTTATTTTTTTATTTGAGGAAAGCAAGAAGGGTTTTAGCAAAAAATGTTGTGGCATAAAACATAAATAAACAAAGAAGAACAACAGCAGAGAAAAACATTTTTCTCCCTCTCTTTGTTAATATGATGCAAACAGCAGCAGACTGCCCCTGCCCTGTCACAGTTAAGCATGGAAAAGTTACCCAAATAGAATAAGCAGCATTCTAGAAAGTGCTGTAGTAGCTGGCAATACAGTCTGTAAACACCTTAAATTTCTATGAGTCTATTGCCTCCGTGGACTTCTCAAGGCAAAAGTGCCAAATGAGGATCTTTGGGGACCGCAGAGCTTTATATGAACCTTTACAATTTGTTGTGCCTGAACTGCACCGACTCTCCAAATACGCAATACACTGGACCAATGCTTCCGGGAATACTGGATAAAGCTGACATTTTTCCACTTCAGAAAAACAACTGCCTCTCTTAAAGAAGGAGCAATGATAAGAAAAATGTCTTCCCTTTCTTTTGCTACCTTTGTGAGTCATTAAACCAGTACAGTATGATACTTTGGTCTTTGTTTGCCTTTTAAAAGACGTTGTGCTGCGCTTCAGCAAGGTACTGTTATCAGTGAAAATAGCAGGATATTAGTGGAGGGTAAAAATTGCAATTTGAGATTTCTTTGTGCTTGTGGATATTGCATGCTGCTAAAAATGTTTTGCTTTATTAAAAGGAATGTATCAACAGAAGAATTAGTGCTGACTCCCAGGGTGAAAGTTGAGGAACTGCTGGAGCTGTGCATTCACCACTTCTCAATTTCCCTCAAAATGCAGATCAACATCTGAAGACAATTTTTTTTCTGCATGCTGTGTAATGTACATTATGCCCACACAAGATATGAGTCATATAAGATTAATGTAATTTTAAAGCAAATATAGTTACTTAATATAGTTACACTATATTAAGTCAAAATTATATTTTAATAAGCTATGGCATGAAAAAAAATTAAGCAGCTTTAGAAAGAAAAAAAAAATACGCACAAACCTACTGAACTTTTTGGCTCACATTTTTAATCTTTGCAGCCTGGTCAGAATCATGAAATCTTCTGAGAATTTGAAGAATCTCATGATTTTACTCCAAAAGCAAGGCCAAAGAAAGCAAAGGGGAGGAAAAACAAAGAGAGCTAAGGCATAGCCCTACTATGTTTCTTAAAACAAATTGGTGTCTTAAGATTCTCTGCCTTTCAGGAAGAAAAAGACTTCTCAAAAATTCTAATGCTGCAATTCCAGACCATATCTGTCCCTTTACCACAGGAGTGCATGAACTACTGCTTTGGGCTGTGGAATTTTCCCCAGCCCTCCTGCAGAGTCAAAACGCTTCACCCACACTCTCTTTTCTCTGGTCCAACTGGTGTCACCCACCTGTGTCCCGTCTTGCTCTGATCCCTCATGCAGAAATACTGACATTTCTTGCAATGCACTTGCTTTTGCTTCAGGAAGATGAACACCACGGGCACAGGTTTCATGCTGATCTTGGCACATGAGGACTTATGTTGATTTGGGCCACCATGATTACAGAAAAGCCATGCATAAGAGCTCAGAATCAGTTTTTCCTTCAGTGCGGATTGTACAGGCAGCTTCAGCAAAGCAAAAACTATGAAAAATGCACGCATGTGTATATATATGTTTATATAGGAGGACATATATATATATATATATGAGACACTCTTAACTTTTATCATGGAATTGGTGTCCCAAGGTCATACAGCTTTTCCATTTCTCCCCAGGTTTCCAAAATAAACATCCCTGGAACATATCTCCTTGTATCCTGAGTTTACTGTGCTAACACAACTCTAAGCATCAACTGCTACTTGACTGACATTCTATAAACATCAGTGAGATTTTATATCTTATATTAATTCTTAATGGCTACATGTACTGAATTCAGATTACAGCTTTCAAAGTTTGAAATGAGACCTGCACTGCATGTGCAGACTATCTCCAACAGAATATCCATAAGGGATACTCCAATTTTACAAGCCATATTACTTCAACTGGAAAAGCTATTATCAGAACTAAAGGAGCAAAATAATATCTGAATAGTGATAAAGAAAGAAAGAAAGAAAGAAAGAAAGAAAGAAAGAAAGAAAGAAAGAAAGAAAGAAAGAAAGAAAGAAAGAAAGAAAGAAAGAAAGAAACCCCACAACTTTGATGAACATCTGAAATAGCACAAGAGTGTTTATTTTTACCTGGCAGAACAGCAGTTACTTAATGAAGGAAATTTTTGACTCATTCTGCAGGGTAAGTAACCACCATGGGGACACAAGAGTTGTGTGGGGCTTTACAGAGTGCTAAACTCTATGACAGAAACTTCTGCTATTTGGAGAAGTCTTTAGAAACCCTTAGCTAGATAGATGAGAGAGAAAAAGAGGGTAAAAAAGAATAACCCCAAAAAAAACCCTAGAGTTTGAAATTTTGTTTCATTCTTGGTATATTCGTGCTGTATGGCTTTTATATGGATTCATTACCAAGGCATGACAAACTGTGCTATTAAAAATGACGCTCATCCCCTTATATAAAATGTGCCTCAGCTGAACACTTGCTCAGAAAGCCTTGCTGTTCTTTAGATTCCAATTTGCAAAATGGAAAGTGCAATTTTTAGTAAATGTTTGAATTACTACTATTAAGATGGAACAATTTGCAAAATGATACCAAGTGCCACATTTTTTGACAAAATTCTCTAATGTGAGCCCTTAGCTAACAGTGCCCTAGATTTTTTGCTCATCTCTCATACCTCTTATGAAAGCATTATACTTACATGGAGAAGGATATGCCATGAGAGGGAGTTATGAGTCGCTGAAATAAGGAAAAAAACCATCTGCTTTGAAGACATGTCCATGGAGAGCACAAGTGACATGATGAAAAACAACTTTGACTACCATAAAAAACAACAAATTCTTGGTAAACTTTTTTGTGTGTGTAGCTCAAAACTAACATCAGACAAACACTTAGAGCAGTAACTTAAGTGACAATTTAGAGGCTTCTTTAGTCAACCCAGATATTCCCCACTAGACTTCAAGGACTATTCCTAGATACACTGAGATTCTCATCTGTAGATTGTTTTTTAGCAGGTACCACCTACAATCAGAAATTAGTATGAGATCTGTTTTCAGGTTTTTAGGAATGAAAAACAAACAAACAAACACATCAAAAACCAAAACAAAACAAATAAAACCTGAACATTTCAACTACAAGGTGTACTTTAAAGTTCAATAGTGACAGAAATTAATAGACTGCTGGGAAAAACTAGTATTTTCATTTTGCAATGAAATATTTACCATGACTTTTGCCCTTTTAAGTTAAGAGTTTGTGTACAAATGCACTGCAGCTGTTTGAAGTGTATTTTCACAGCAGACATCCAAACCCACCTGTCACGTGTCTCCTCTCCTTGACTGCATCCAGAAGATTTCCAGAAGAAATCCATAGGACTCTTCTTATGGACTGACAAAGAGTGAGCCAGGAGTGACCCATCCTCTCCATTTACATAAAAGTATACAGTGAGCTCGTCAGTTGGGTACTTGCTGGAGATTTGTTATAAAGGGGGAAATTCATATGCAAGGCGTGTTGGAATTAGATTGAGGGGGAAAAAAAGGCATAAAACGTGAGTAGGAGCAGGGCATATACATAATCTGAAAGTTTTGGAGAAAAAATGCTGGCCTTATATGCTTGACTGTAAAGACAAAGAAATACAACACCACAGACTGTAATAAATGATAATCTCATTGGGGAAGAACACTTACTTCTCACCTACACCAGCGAAACATTTAAAAAAAAAAAAAAAAAAAAGAGCCTACTGGCAACTGGAATATGAGTTATTATCTATATAGATGATTTAGCTAAGGTGAAATAAATAGGCTGTCTGAAAAAAAAAAAAGGAAGAATGAGGTTTCTGAGAGGAAGAAAACCTCTCAAACCATGCCATATCCCTTGAAAATAAGACTTTATGAAGCTATTGTTTTACACAGTAAAAAATGAGTATATCCAGATATCAGGATATCCCATCATGTAGTCCTTTCAATATGAAGAAAATGAATGTGCTGTGGGAGGTGTTAGGGAACCTAGATGGTAATTCAAGGTAATAGTTTGCACAGAGAAGGAAAGGGAGCAAGGAGCAGGGACAGAGCATTTCACAGCCACATCTGGGTGTGATGGAAGCTCTTCAGAACTACTGTGCCTGTGTTCAGAGAGAAGGAAATAGATCTGGATTGTCACCAAAAATTCAAGCCTTAAACCTGACAAGAAAAAACAGAACACTGATTTATTACCTCTGAGTCTACTGCCTGGCTACAACACTAACTCCTCATTATTTTTTTTTTTTTGTTCATTTTCCATGAGATATAGCTGCCATTTCTGCAGAAATACCACAGCTCCACTGTGTAAAACAAGAGGCAAAGGTTTTGCAAACACTGGGTATCCACTGGACAAAACAGAATGTAAGTCTTCAAAGACATCCTTGAGCACTGGTTCAAGGTGGAGGGGAACAAATTAGCAAACTGAAAGGGAAAAGAACAGTCTAAGTATATACTTAATCCCAAAAGTCTGTAACAGGGTACTGGAGCTAACAGTAGCCAAGGCATTTCTGTGCTAGAATTCTGCTGTTTGAAAGAAAAAACACAATCATCTCTTCCCATCTGTCTTATTAATCTTTAATGCCATTACTTGATTTGCTGATTGATGAAAGGATTAAGCCTTAAAGGTATAAGGAGTTATAAACCACACTTTATTAACGAGGTAAAAACAGTAAATTAACAATTTTCTAAGTATTTCTCCATATGGTGAATGATCCCATGGAAATCCTACCTTGCTAAGAAGAGTTTGTATTATATTTTCTCAAATCACTCTGTTTTACCTAATAATAATGAATTAGGTGTCTGAGATCTTAACAATTATTTTCATTTTGCGGTTGCCACACCCCTGGGGAATTCACTGTCACCAGGTCATGTTCAATTACTGGACTTTAAGAAGACTGAAGAGCTCAGTGATGATACGTCACATGTCCTTGAAAATAAAGTATCTCTTGCTAAAGCTTATTCTAAGCTATTCCTTTAGAATTTTCTTTTCCTTAGACAGACCTTGGTTGGAGAGGTACAGATGTGTTGTTACGGTGTCTGTTTGCACAACAAGTCAAACAGAAATTTTAACAATAGCAAAGCTCTTGCTTGGAAATGGAAATGTAAATTGCACTACAAAATACTGTTTCTGCTTCTACCAAGTATTCTGAAAGTAGGTGCCTGCCATTTTAAAAATTTGCATTTGTAACAAACACCAAAACACAACACAAAGGCTGTCCAAATTCAAGTACCTGACCTATGAGTTGACAGGCACCAACGCAGGGATTCTTCATGATGGAGCAGTGCATGTCTTTTTAAAAAGTGTTTGAAAAAACACTTTATAATGTGTGCTCCATCTTAGGCCCAGTGGATTCAGTATTATTTGTTTTTGCATGCTTCTTTGTAAGTCACATTATTATGTAAAGTTCTCTGCACAGGTGACAGTGTAAGGAGATGTTTTTCTAAACTGCAGAATAGTTGAAATACAGTTTTCAGAAAACAACCATTAAGTAGATCAGGCACGATCAGCTCAAACATGATCTGTGCATACTGACACCACTGAACAACACAATATGCTTGACTAGCTTCTCCTTCCTCCCTCCTTCCACTAGCTCCTTAATTCCCCATTATACCTTTCTTCTGGTGCTTCAGGCAATGTTGAGCAGTATTTTTTTCCTGTGCACATCATTTCAGTTGTCAGGATATAATTCTAATGATTAGGGTGACTGCAAATATGGATGTTTGGGAACTGGTGCTTGTATGTAACTGATGGCAAGGAGAGGTGTTCGTGTCTGGTGCGCTCCTCTGCTACGTGAGGCTACACTGACAGTGAATGTGACTATAGAATGTTTTAAGGTCTTTACTGTCTCCACTTTCTATTTTTATACAATTGTTTATCAGATATGTTAAGTATTTGGAGCTGATTTGCATTTCTATTTTCATTTGCCATGCAAATGCTTTTTTTTCCCCCACTCAGAAATCAACAGCACTTAATACTTCTTCTTTCTCTCTCACAATATGAGTTGTTTGCCTTTCCTCAGGCACTTGTCACATTCTGGAAAGACAGGCAAGCTACTAAGACACTGCTAGCAAGCTTAAGTTGTGCACTGCTTTGTTGTGTCAAATTATTTGGCTTTTTCCTCTAATCAGGCAGAATTCCAAGGGCTACAAAATCCACATGTTCTCTGAAGGGTGCTAGAAAAAATAGCTCTTTTCAGATTTATCAAGTCACACTTTTTTGTTCTTCCACTGCCATTGGTCTGTCATAGAAATCAAACATGATACAAGACAGGGATGCCCCACGCATTATTGTAACAGCATAAAATAAGCAACCTTACTACCAGCTTCACTCTTCTCACAAAATACCCTATAGGTAAGGCACCAGTTATACAGTACATCTGTAACTGTTCATTTTAAACATGAGTCAAAGAGAAGAATTTTTTCTGCCTAAGCTCTGTTATAATTGTATGCAGTTTTTAAATCCCCTTTGCTGTTTCCTTTTGTCTGTTTGCATTTCTCTTTGCAGCCATTTCCTGGGAGAGGGAGAACAGGTTCAGAGAATCAAGTGAAATGCAGAATAAACAGAGGTTTGAAGGTTCTAGAGTTCCCATAAAACAGCTGGTTCTTTCTCTATTTGCACTTTGGACTCTATTTGGACTTATGCACTCCCTTCTGTCACAGTCTGCCGAGGGAAAAAGGAACAGTCCATACAGCATGGGGTAGGAACACGTGTGAACGGTTTATTAGGGGCGCATGGGACTCTTATAGGGTTCAGTCGGAGGATTCTAGAATTTGGGTGGAGTTAGGGGCAAATCACAACACAAAAGGAAAAGGGAAGGAGGGTTTATAACTTATAAGGGAAAACTAGGGGGGGGGGCTAGCCTTGTATGGTGGTGCTGCAGTGCACCAGCAGCCAGCCTATGGGGTTTTAGGGGTACAAGAACCAATCAGGGGACAGTAACTGGGGTTCCCTTAACTAATCAGAACAATTGAACATACAAAAGTAATTGAATGGTAAACAACTATCTATCCATTACATCTTTATCCTAACTATAACACCTGAACAGTATAAAAACGTTTAAAAAACAACAGCTCCATGGCAATAGGGAGTTGGTGGTTGTGGCAGTCTCTAGTTAGCAGTAGACAGATTCATCCACTCATAATAATTATCCTCTTGGCAGTCCCCGACAGGTGCCCCCCCCCCACACCCTTCTTTCAATCAGGTAGACAGCAGACATAGTCTGATTCAAAGTGTTCTCTAGCTGTTTCTGAAATCAGCTGTAAATGAACTGTAACCAGGGGGAATCCTCTTGGGAGCCTGTGCATTCTACTGCTGGAAGAAGAACAAGAGAGGAAAAATGTAAAAAACATGGGGAAAAAAGGAAAGCCAGAACATAACACCTTATAGGTAGCTTGTAGCTATTAGGAAGTGTGCCTTCTCCTTTGGAAAGTTTACTGAGGCAATCTTAGGAAGGAAGCCATGTACACTGAAAAGCTAATGTTGCAGAGACCCAAAACGCAGCAGGAGCTCACTTAGCAGTGCTAATATGCCGAAATAGCAGTCCTGCTGTTCAGAAGGAATTATAGGAGTACACTGCGAAAATCACTGAGCTGTCTTTAAAACCGTGTGTGAATTTGAAGTTCAAAAGGCTGACTGATATCCCTTAACATGGTCCAACTCGAAGTTGCTCAAGATATTAATGGTTTTTTATCTGAACTATACTTGCCAGCATGTAAGAAAATATCTTACCATGGATACTTTATACTGGCCACAAGCTGGATATTAAATGGTAATGTTAAACTGTAATAAATTTTAGGAAGGCCTGCCTTTGAATAGAAGCCTTTAATCCCGACCATCTTCATACAGAGTGGTGACCAAGAAGGCACAGCCCTCAACCTTCAAAAGGCTTTTGCTCCTCCATAACTAGTAGGACATAGTACTAAGCCAGGCATTTTCCTTTGTCCTGTGGAAGCTGTGAAAGAGATGCATACAGCATAAATGTGAGATATTTCCTCTTATTTCCCAATCAGTTAGTTTTGAACTCCAAAAAAAGTACAGGATATAAAGAGTAATTTCATTTCCTTTGATTCCTATGTTCCCTTGATTTTAGCTGATGCACACAAATGATCAAGTGATTCAACACGCTAATCAGTACTGGAGAGATTCTGCTCTAGAGAGTCTCAAAATTTAGAAACCTAAAAGAGTAGATGAGCACCTTTGTTTTCATAAAACTGGTAACTGATAGTGTTTGGAAGATCACGTATGCCTTTTGTCCCTCTTATCTCCAGTTAACAGCATTCTACCCTAACTTGCAACTGCTGGCAGCACTGTTTGCCACCAAGACACCCAATCCCTTGTTTCCTTTATTTGATTCCAATGGTTTATCATGATCTCTTTATGGAACCTCCAGAGAGAAAAGCTAAACAAAGGACTTCAAACAGGTTTCCTCGAGATTCATCCCCTAGAAAATTAGGTAGATGAGGTGGACTTTTTTTTTTTTTTGAGTTTGGAAACTTTTAGCTGGAGAAACAATGCTCAGAAATCCTCAGTTTTACAGTAAGTGCTGTCCAGTCAGTATTTTATTTCACTGTTGATTTTAACAGGAGTACAGCACTTTGAAATTTCACCCTAAATATGTTGGCTTAATTTCTTTCTATGAAGCTCCAAAATGCAAATGAAGGGTTTTGTTAAGTTGATCCCTACAAACAACCCCAGGCTCACTTCAGCATTCTTTGTATCCCCATTCCAGTAAAAAATGTATCTGTCTTCTCTCTTTTCTTGCTGCCAGTCCTTGTGCTGGAGAAATAGTTACTGGATTCTAAAATATGATGACCCAGGTCATGTCTTATCCTCACTTTGACACTTTTATAGCTGTAATATGGAAGAAGAAGGGGGTCTTTGAGAATATCATCAACATTACCTGAATTCTATTTCAGCAGGATTTGTAAAAAGAATATGAATTTAAGTCTTACCACAAATTGCATTTCCTTCTGTGACAGCTGCCCTTCACTCTGACTCTTCCACTTTGAAGATTAGCTGAAAGACCTGAAGAAGGACACAATGAGCTGTTCTTTGCCAATGGCAACATGTGTCACAGGCCTGGAGGTGAGCTGATTCCATTTGGGCAAGTATATTAATTCCAGGCAAAAAATTGCTACTACGTAAAATTAAATATTTTGCTCGTGAGTTTGGGGCAAGAATTAAACTGTGATTTTACGGGAAAGAGCAGAGACAGGCTTTCAGTCCAGTTTGTACATGTCCTTAACATTGGAATCCAATTAACAATGTCCAGAAGAGAAAAAGACAAATATTTGACATGGTGGTGCTTCATATTTGATTCTATACCTTGCCCAAACAAGTTTACAATTACCTCAGATCACACTAGAGAAGCCTTTTTCTTATATTACTATACAACCAGCAAAAAATTCGTGTGATTGTAATTACCATCACAGAGAGATACCATCAGAGGTTATTCAAGAAATGGAGCTCTCTACTGGAGATGAACCTGTTTATTACCTGGCTATTTTTACATCAACTTCCTCCTTTCAAGTAACTGTGTAAAATTTATTGAATCACACCAAACTACACGTGTCCTCTACCCAAGTAAAGCATCAGTCACATCATTTGGAAAACTAAAAACTAATTAAAAGATTCTTGCTTCAACAAAAGTTACTTCAGGAAAGAAAAAATAAACCTCTAACAAGACAAAAAAAAAAAACCACACAGGAGGTGCTGGCTGACAGAAGCAATGAGGTTATTAGCAACAGAATCAAAAACACTAGTGGTAAAAAAGAAAGAAGATAAATTAAACATTCATATTTTATCTCAATTTCTGAAATATATGTTCTTAAGCTTACTTTGAAGTACGTGATTAAATTCTCCAAAACCTTTTTATCTTTCCTTGATTGCTAAAGTTTGCTATCAGTGCAGAGCGTGTAGCTGATATTGTATATCATCAAACTTGTTTCTTTATCTTCAAAAGTAACATCTAAACTTGTTATGAATAAACATAAACAGGATGCCTGTTCCTCGTTTATTAAATATAAGCTGTAATAGAGAGAGTGCGCATAGCAGCAATGGCAAATGTTGTGTTCCAGAAGAAACGTAGCCTACTAAATTTGGGGCATGAAGAGGAGGAAAACGTGACCTGAGCTGAAATATGAAAAGGGTTTTGAAAAGGGAGGATATGCAGAGGTCTCCAGGGAAGCCTTATGATAACAGAATGACACTTAATTTTTGCCTGTTTGTTTGGTGGCCTTCAGGATGTAACAAAGAGCGGGCGGTGATGTTGGTGATGGAAGTTGACTCCCTCTGGCCCAGCGACTCTATAGGAAGTTCCGACTCAGAGGGTGGGGTAAGTACAAAATGCAAGAGAAACTCAGGCACAAAAATAAGCAAAGAAAGCCTCCAAAGACCCATAGCAAAATATTCCAATATAAGGCAACATAAATGTATCAATAAGGTATAATGAGCAATTCTACATTGCTGGCATAGCTACGTAATTTACAGAGTTGCCAAAAGATAATAGTTTTGAAGAGCCTGCCAAAAGCCTGGTAATTTGCATATAATTGTCAATAATGCTTTCTCATTTACTAGATGGAAGTTTGCTTTCACAGGATAGTTATTGGAATTCAATTTGCAGTCTCTGTTTTTATGACTTTTCTATACAGTACTGTATTATTTAGAAATAAATAGAGAATTTTAGATGCAGTTTTCCATCTCCTGCCCAAAGGCAAAAAATAGAGAATACTTTTTCACTTGAAACTAATAATAATAGAAAGAAAATTATTGAAAAAGGAGAAGTACACTTCTTTCGGATTCAGTCCATCATACCTGAAAACACTTCTCAAATTATTTATCTATAATTTCAATGAAATAAATATCCTGATTTATTTTGCAGCAAAGTCAGGATTCAACTTTTTACTCACTAAACCCATGGGGGTAAATTTATCATGAGTGGGAGCTCCCTCAGAACAGTTACTTTAACAAGAGCAGATTTTGAAGTTAATTGAATGGTGTTAAAAACATACATATGTTCAAAATCCAGATCATGAACACTAATCTTTCTTTGCAGGAGTATGACTGAGGATGAAATTCTCATCCTCCTGATGCCATGGCTATTCTCCCAGTAACTATCACACAGCCAGGATTTCAATATAGAAGGTTTGTTTGCATTACTGAGGGGAGGTTTTATAGTTAACATGATAATACTGTATGTATAGAATATGTGCAAACTATTGAATCATCAATTGAATGAAGAAAAAATTATTTTTAACTCATAAACTACCATTTTCTCTGTAGTCACTGAAAGTCTGCAAAATAAGAATTTTTCTCTCCTTTTTCATATAACATGACAAAATGAATAATCACAATAAATCAAAATAAATATAAATTCTATACATATACACACAGTTACTCTCTGTGCTCTTTTCCTTTTGCACTAATAAATCTTGATTTTGTGCATTGGCATTCACTTGTGAGTCTTTGCAATTAAGTATGTAAATTTGAAAACTTCATCTATAAATGATGGAAGAGATATTTCCGTAACACTTTGCGTACATAAAACTTCCTGACAGTCTGTGACTAAATGAAACATGCATGCAAATAAAGCTCCTATTTTTGTGTTTAAACTCAGGCTTCTAGAGCATTCAAAGCTCAAACAAAACATATCAACCAGCAGTTCTGTTTGGATTCTTCCAGACATCTGATACTGTCTGTTTACCAGGTTCTTCTTAATCAGATGATCTGCTTTAGCTTTAAAATATATTTTCACATGACTATCTCCACCTGCAAAAGAAAGAGAGGAAAAATAGCCAGTACTACTATGACTAAGGCTTTATTTTGGTGTATATTTTCTAATCAATTTCTCCAAGGCATTATTCGACATTCAAGGACAGGAAAGTCACTGAGCTGATATTTCTGACTCTGCAGATAAAATTGTGCTAACGGTGAAGTTTTGGACCAACACAGCTTGAGTGCAGTAAGGCATCAGGAACTTATCTTAGGTGGTCATTTTGACACAGCAGTATCATGCAACACCTTTGCAGCTACCAGTAAAACACAGGGACAACATACAGCTACTCTAATGTCAGACCACAGCACAGAATGAACACCACTAACTTGTGGATATGAGCTGAAAAAGAGGCCAAGTCTTGTACCAGTTTTCTAAGATGTGTTGAACACCAACTCTGAGTAGAAAGATTTAACACCAGTGTGAGCAGATAACTAGATACAACCACGGGGAGCATACTGCTTTGGAAATACAACCCTCAGTGTTTTCTTCATGATTTTTACCTTATTTACTATTATTCTGTCTCAAAAGAGAAAGAAAGTGTTTCTTGTTGAAAACTTATGGTTGTACAACATTCCTTTCATAAATAATATTTCTGTATGGCACTGCTTTAATATGTCAGCTGTAACTTGGATTGTGTCCTTTAATTTATCATGTACTGTACATGTGCTACAGTGAAAACAAATAATTCATGAGTGCAACTCTATGCAATACACATGATATATGAACCCTCCTCTGAAGTGGAATATATGTCATTCTTCCTGGTACTGAGGTATATTTTTTTTTAATTGCATAAATAATATATTTAAATTTTATTTATCTTTCAGGACACTGGATGCACTAAGCATTCACATCATTGATACCATGTAGATTCCCCCCCTCCACCCCCCCCAGGAATAGTACATTATCCATGGTATCAGTCAATTGTGTGAAAATATTTGTGAACTCTAGACAAATGCAGTAATCATTCGAGCTGCAAAAATGAGACTTGTTTCCAGAAAACTATTCTGTTTTGAGATTGTTAAGAAAAATGTTTACACATTTCAAGTTAAAATAGTTTGAGCTAGTATTAAAAGGAGAGGGAGAGAGAAGGCAAAGGATAGTAAAGGACTATGCAGTTTAAAAATAAGGTATCATGAGAGTATCCTTCTCACTTTCCTCCCAAAAGATTTTTTTTAATATGGTATCTGAATAAAAGACTCATTTCTCAGAAGCTACTGCCCTTGGCTGCCTAGCTTGGGAATCAAGTCTGTTTCCGCTCTTTTTCACTATTCTTGATCTCATCCCTTCAGATGTGCTTGAGTTTGTCCTGCCTTAACAGGGCCTTGTAAGTCCCTACTCCAGTCCCTCAGTATCCTGCTCACCACAGACAGAAGTGCCATGTTACTTCAGTTGAAACAATTTTTTTCTCATCTGTTCCTGTATTCCTGAGGGGAACTCTGCAACATTTCCCTTCTTTCTCCTCTCCCTCATGTGAGCATGCACATTAATTTTTAATGTGTCCTTTTCTGAATTTATGTAGTAGAAGAGAAGTCCACAACAGTGGATGAGCTCCAGTGCTCACAGAAGGAAGCAAGGCTAGACAAAGAGGTTTTCAGGAGCGAGATAAAACAGCAGCAAAAAATAATACAGTTGAAAATCCTAAAGCTAGCTAAACCCAAGAGAGAGATAAAATGTGCACTTTCAGTAAACTGTACAAGCTTTACAACTTCTGCCTCACTCCCACAATGTCTCAGAAACAGACTTGATCATGTGTTGTTTGCGTATCAGACAGCTGTAACTCCCTAAAGATGCCCTAGAGATCCATTAAGCAGCGTGAAGAATGTCTTTGTGGGTGTGTGGGGTGAGAGGGATCAGAGACTTCAAGGAAGCAGAAAACACAGTAAGAAACAGGCAGTGTAGTAACTACAGGGAGCGTCCACTTGAGTGTTTCTTATCCAGCTTGAAAACAGCCAAACTTTCCCCAGAAACCTGCTGGGTTTTAAGTGCTGTAATTTCTTAGTAAAAGTATTTTCTGTTTCGCATCTTATCTGTGTGTTTTTATTATTAATGAATTTGTATTATATCCTGACACCTGAAAAAGACTTTGTGTCCCCGTTACAGTTTCTTGCAACATATTAGCGTTCTGCTGCACTTTTGTTAATCACTTTTCTTTACAATAAGTTATTGTTGAGATAATCCAGGTCAGTGTTAGCTTTGGCCTTTTTACACTACCCATCTGAAAGCACATCTGTTTAGCTGCCACAAGCAGCCACTTTGCTACAATCAGTAATCCTGAGGCTGGGAATGTACTGTCCTACCTGCAGCCAGTGATGCCCCCATCTATTATCCACAGCCAGCACCTCTCCACATGAGAAGCCCTCTGCAGTGCTTAAGTGTGTCAGGTCTCCTGTTATCTTCCACAGATTCCACACTCCTGACTAGTGATGCCCGATGCTGTACACTCAGAATTCATCCTTACATGTGCTGAAGACACCAAGACTTAAGAACTGGGACAGACTCCTGGGTCTCACTTTGTTAGGAAGTAGTCTTTGTGGCTCCTCCAGATGAGCTCAGCAGTACTTAACTCCTAAAAAAAAAAAAAAAAAAAACAAGCAGCTGATGAGTTGCAGCAACAGAGAAACTGCTCCAAAACAAAGCAGCACGCATTAGTTGCTGCAGTTGAGACTTCCGAGGTTAAAAGGGAAGAAGAAAGCCTACATGAATGATACTTTTTCAGCACAGCTATGACCCAGGACATCCTCTCTGTTACTGAATTGGCACTCAAAAGCTTATTTCAAGTTCTTTTCGTGAGCTTTGCCCACAATGTTTGTCCATCATATCTTTCACAGGTCTAAGATGGTGGCTTATTCAAATATTCACAGCTTTTGCTTTACACCAAGGTAGACACATCTAGGCAGAAAATATGGTCTTCTTATGCTGTTCTGTAATAGAAGCTAATTTCTTAAATTTTAGCAGTCCACACTACAGAGATGAGCAGGTAAAAAGTACTACAAATTTCCTTACAACAATGTAAACATTCACTGATTATAAAATGACTGGCACTATTACACATCCTACAGCCTGCACTCCAGGCTACTAATAACTGTTAATGTTCCTTAAACATTCTAATTTCTCTTCAAAATGTCATAACTGAGAAAGATGAACTGTATGAACATGTTAGATAAATCAGAAAGCCCCCATGAAAAGTGTTGCAGTTGGGAAATAATATCATTAAAGTAATAAATTCATTTCTTTACAGAACTCTCAAAAGTAAGTGAGAAATTAGCCTCCTTTTCCACTGATAATGTTTTTGTCATAAAATGCAAACTTTGTTCTGTGTTAGTTTCATTATTTTTTTTTTCTTCAATTTTTCAGTATAGAAGGATAACAACCTAAAAATGTCATACTTAGAAAAGGAAAAAAGCCATTATTTCCAATGTAGGAGGTGTTAGAGTGCTGAGACTTTGCAATTCTACAACGAGTAATGCCTGTCTAAAATATGGACAGAGAGCAGCAGCTCATGGCACTTTCTGATAGTGCATACCTTGTCACATTACTTGTCCCTTAATACCTTCTAATACAGTCAATATCAAAGTGTACTGTAATTTGTTGTTTGTTTATCCGAGATGTTTCTGATTACAAAATTCAAATTTTGATTAGCAGTTCAAGGATTGTAAAGGATGCTGAGGCTCATGAACTTTACTTGTGTACTCCTTTTACAGGCATTATTTCATTCCCATATTATCATCCTCAGAAAATCATCTCAAATGTCTTTTTTACTACCATAATTTATTAGAAAAAGGTTTTGTACCCATTTTTGAGCAGTTTCTGAGACTTTTTTATATGTTTGTTTAAAAGATCAACACTAGAAATTCTTATGGATTACAGTTAGATATCCAAAGGTTCAGATCTAAAGATTCATATTTTAATGCATTAGATATCCCTGTAGCAATATAAGATGGAGAAATGCTGGAAATATGCGCTTACAGATGAACTCACCTTTGCAATAAAGGCTGCAGAGTCAAAATTACTCTAAAGAGCTACTTATATATATCATTAAGGAAACCCTTAATAGGAGAGCTGACAGTGACAAAGAAGTCACAAATGCAGGTTGTGCTTTGAGTTTAGCATGTTTACAGTTCTATATGATAAAACTATAATAAATATTATCTGATGGAGTTAAAAATCTAATGATGGAGCAAGTTGACTGCAGGATGACTTGATGAAGTAACATGGGCCAAAGGGATTTATTATTTTTTTTTAAAAGTTTCAAAAGGACAAACTCGGGTAACTATCAAGGAAAGATAATGAGATTATAGAGTTCAAGTCCTCAACTACAGCAGAAGATAAACACTACAAACTAACTAGGAATCTCCAAGTTGAGCAACAGAACAATCCATGAAAGGAATGGCATCAAGTGCAGAAGGATGTAAAACTATTTCCAAAAGCAGAATGAAAACATGTATATATTTTGGAAATATCCAAGTGTACAGATCAACTGAGACTTATCAGAATTGAAACTGAGCTGTAATTCCAGAGGGAGATTTAATAAACAGCTGAAGTTTCCTAAGCCATAAAAGGGAAAGGTGAAAAAATGAAAAAAGAAAGCAGATTTTCACTGACATTCAGCCAAAGTCAACCTAGTTATAGTCCCCAAATTAAAACACTTCTTCTGTGTTCATTAAAAACATTAGTACTTAACAACAGAGGAAACCAAGAAGAAAAAAAGGGGAACAAGAATATTGCTCACCATATTAGGATTAAGAAGTGTAAATGGAAACTGTAGCATCTAAAGGAAAGCAAAAAATCCTAAGCACTTAAAGGCTTTGGGTTGAGAAATTCAAATTGCCAGTACAGATAGGAAATGAAGAAGCATAACACAGGAGAAAAGGATTTGTTGAATCTATCAAAATCAGTTGGTATTTATGAATACAGAATAACCAATGTCATGTCTGTATTTAAGAAAGAGAAAAATAAAACGAGAACATATAAAAACCTGTTACTCTGATGGTAGTGGCATTATCAGCTTAAGAACAACATTTAGAAGAAAGTTGTTTGATAAGAAGCAAGATGAGAGTATAAAAGGACAAACCTTGAGACTACCATGTCTTTGGCCAGAAAAAAATCTAATATGTTGGGAAGATGGGGATAGTAAAATTCTCTGAATATCTGTTTTGAATGTCTGTTTTTCTCTTGCTCTTACTTTTGTACATTAATGTTTATAAGCTGTTATTTAGACACAAAGCTTAAAATTATCAAAAATTATTATCAAAAGGGAAGAGAAAATGAATATGATGCAACTTAATTCACAACATTTTTGGGAAATCAATATTTTGAAACCTTTAATTTATAACAAAGGTTCACATGTGGCTACTACCAGAATTTTTCTGATAGACAGTAGGTGCACATTAAAATTTAAACAAACAAACAAAGAAACAAAACAAACGAACAACCCAAACTTTATTTTTGAGTTCACTGGACCATAAAGCAGTTGATTATGAGCTACAGCTTTGGCAAAAAAGGCCAGCTGGTGGTTCTCCATGCAAGCACACATGGGTTCCATTAGGCATAGGTACCCCCTAAACCAGGACCCAGCACACACCTCAATCACAAGCCTGTCAGTGTCTCTAGAAAACCCCAAGTGGTTACAGGGCTCAGTATACTCCTCCTTGAGCCCAAGTTTCCTCCTCCTATCTCTTGATGTTTATTGTCTTCTCCAAACACATCCACTGACTCCTCTTCCAGTTATGCCTGTTCATCAGCCCAGACCTTTCCACATGTGTTCCTTGGCCACAGGCCACAGTGATGATGGAATCTCATTCTCCATAATTCCCAAGGATGGTTAAAAGCACTTGTTGTGCTGTTAGCAACTTAATGTTTTAATGACTTTACATCTATTTACTGCAGTATTTTTTGTGATGTGTGAGAAATTAACATACAGAGGCATTATTATTCTTTTGGAAGCCCAAGAAGAAAGCAATTGTATACCCTTTACGTCTTATGCACACCTATCAAAATGAGCATGGGTCACATCTCCCTAGTGTGCTGCGCCAGGCAGTTGAAAACAACATGCTTCTCCCTGAAATTTCTGGTGACTGCACAAACCTTGCACTAATCAATACATTTCCTGCTACTGGGAAAGTGTGACTATACACAACCTCAAGATGCCAAGTGATTAATTCACAGGAATTAAATGATTCCTGTGCAAAACCAGCTGTATTGCCTGAATGAGAGGAGAGCGACAGGAGTAGCCACACATAACAGGAATGTAAGGAATCAGAATAAAACATGCACAGCTTCTACAGGAATGGTTTGGTCTATCATCAGGTGCAGCTTGTATACAACAAAACCAAACATCTTTATCCAGCAAATGCATCCTTTGTCAGCTGGTCCTTTGGCCACGTCCCACCACCAGCAACTCAATGAGTCATCGAGAAGAATACAGATAGAGCCAATGAGTTCTAACGAGTTTACAAACCTTCACCAGAAGACACCTATGGGCTTCTTTTGCTGACAGTGGGCAAACAAGGTTCCCTTATATACCTTCAGTCCATTTACTCACCAGATGAATTCTTTACTTTTCGAGCTGTGACAAAAGCTTAGCTACAAGTTAACTTTGTGCATACATTATGCAACTCTTAATCTGAAAATCCAATCCCACACAGATTTTTGGCAACAGTAGAGTGAACTGCATTGTTGCTTACCCCATGTGGCAATAAACCTCTCCTTCCTGGTAACATCTTGGCTTGTTTGCTCCCCACATCACATGTTATCTGCTCCACAGACAGCCTGATTTTCTGACCTGTGAGTACACAGGAATTCTTCCAACCAATGTTTAACCATGTCCTTGACGTGATAGATTTCTACCTCTCCTCCTAAAACTGGTTCTCTAGTTTAATGCAAGCATCATGTTGATGTTTCTGATGCCTAAAATGCTGGAAAATAGGCACTCAGAGAAACATGAATGGAGAAAGATAGATAAATACCTTTATTGGGTGTTTCCACAAAGGTGCACACCACCACAAGGCCTAAGCGCCTCCCCCAGTGATGTTACAGTTTTTATAATCTACCAATAATTAACAGATAAGATATCTATAACCAACCATGATTCCCATTTCCCTTGGTGTCCCACCCCCCAGGGTCCTAAGTGTTGCCCCCTGGAGCAGCTCCAAGGGTTCTGGACTCTTCTTCTTTTTTGTCTTCAAGTTGTCTTGCAAGTGTCTCTGCAAAACACCATGACCTTCAGAAAGCTTAAGAATATGCGAGAAAATTGCTTTAGTGACTCCCAATACCACTTAATATGTGAACACGAAAGCCTACAATTCTAAAACTCTAAAGATCTACAAAATACATATCAAACCATTAGGCATCACTTCCTCCAACATAACTGTAGCACAAAGTAAGCTGCACATCTACATACTGGTTAGAGAAACATCAGAGCAGATAGTTCCTTGTAGATAAGAAGCTATATATGTCATTGTAATAATTGTGTATATTAATGGTTGTCATACTGCAAATAAATTAAAAGCAGTATTACTGTATAAGGGCACAAGAATGGCATCAGTAAAAAAAATTAAAATACAATTCACATTACTGCCAACAAGGTAAAGCAATAATGACAGATGTGTTATCAATCTCTGACTGTGTCTTATTAAGTAATTTAAACATTTTTAACATAAAGTGTACATTGAATTAAAAGAATGTGTGCCTAGACAAAAATTAAATGATAAATAGCATGTAACAAAAGGGTAGATATTCTGAAAAGAATTAACTTAAGATAAAGTTTAAATCAAAACTGAAAGTACATTGCAAGTTGAAAAATGATGCTGTTAAAAGTCAGCAAAATCTAATATAGAAGATACCAGGCAGGAAAAATCTGTTCAAAAATGGCTCTTACTATATTTATAGCTTCTACAGTTTAGAAAAGAAAAAGAGTAGACACATTTTATAAACAGAATTGATATTCTGGGCAAGTCTACAAAAAGAAGTCAAATCATATAAATGTGATTGCATATGGTAAAAAGCAGGCAGTGGCTTTCTTATTTTGCTGTAATCTAAAATTTAGGTCACTGGACTGAAAAATGGTAGTCTTATATGTGGTCTGTCTGAGTTTCAGAGACCAGGGACCAGTTCTTTCATGATTTTTTTGGATCTGTAATATAAACAGTAAAAACAAAACTGAAATACCTGAAGAGCTGAATATATTAAAAAAATACAATCTATGAGAAAAAAAAATCTAGTTTTGATCTGCAAGGTGTTGATTATAGAATAAATTATATAGAGCATTTTAAAAGTCTCACACAGTACTGTATCAGTAGGGAAAGAGAAGCAATATTTGAGAGATGAAGTACTTATGAGTAGAAAACCTACACAACAGGATTAAAAAGAATCCTTTTTGACTTCTTTGTTTGCAATAAAGATTAGTATGCATCCAGTTACAGAGATGATGCAGGCAGAAAAATACAAAGGCAAAATCTGAAAACACCAACTGGAATTATGGATCTATATGTCATCTGTGCTTAAGCGATAACATAAGCCATAGGAATGAAGTGACGTGTGAACGGGCTGGTAAAAAGGAGTCCTAACATGACAACAGCAAACAGTGAAACAATAAATGTACCATCCAACTGCCCCGTCCTACCTGAGTCAATCACCTGAAATGCATGTTCAGAAATCCACTTCCCTGGACATCAAATACTGATGAAGTACTAGGTACTGCAAGAGCATTTTCTGTGCCTGATCTGGTGTGTTCAATGCCAGAGGCAGATCAAATAAAACCAGATCACACAAAATTTGCTTTAATTAATATATGAAGGTCAATAAAAACTTTTAATACAGTAAATTCACTTGAGTGCCCTGCCCTGACTGAAGGGGGTTGAATCATCATTAAGGAATGTGAGGAGATATTCCAAGGCTGTCAAGAAAACAAGAGTCATAACCAAACTAGCCAGCAAGAAGCACCAGAATTTGTTTTCTTTACTACTAGAACACTTTACTGTGAGTAGCACAAAGGAATGTACACATACCAATTCTGACCAAAACAGCACAGATTGTCATCAAATGAAACTGAGGGAAACTATCTAAATATTCTCAAAGGTGTTTTGTGATGTTCCACATCACGACTACTTTTAATTTAATTTAAAAGATAAAGGATGGCATTCTGGGATGCATGCAAATATTTCAGAATGAAGAGTAGTGAAACATCTGTCTTAAGCTTTAAGAGAAATACTGAAGAGCTAATCATGGGTTACAACTACTTCATTGAAGCAAAAATACAGCCTCACATTCAGTTCAAGAAATATTCTACATTTCTGTTAAACTGTACAGTCCACCTAGGTGTATTGCTGTGTTCCCATTATCCCCTTGAATGTGAGAATATTTTCATGAGTCAACATCCCATCTGCAAACTAAATTTGCTTCCTTGAGTCCTGAAGTATGTATTTGTCAATCCGACCACAGAGGCTGCTTCAGCACAGATGAGAAGAAATAGCTCCTGCTCCTACAGGACTAAAGAGCAGGTCAGGAGTGTCAAGACACAGAGATAACCTCAGTGGTCCCTGCCCTGGGCTGTGAGCTCATGTCAGTGGCAGTGAGCAGAGGACATAATATCCACAACATCTTTGGAAGATATTATGGTTTTCTTCCCAAAACTGAATGTACTAACTTCTAGTAGAAAGAAGACTGAGTACAGGCTAAGAGGTGAACTCCTTGCACAGAACAGATGGGCAGGGAGCAGGGCAGAAGGGGGAAGGAAAAAGCTAAAAATAATTGCTGAAGTACCAAAACAAAGCTGTCACTTAAAGTAACTATCATTAATTTGAAAAGAGAAAAAAAAATTGGTATATATGTACAGAAAGCCAGTCTTATTTTAAACAAGAGTATTTTCAAACTTTTCCATTTGCTGTCAACATCTCTCTAAGTGCTATTGAACCATGGAGCCATCAAGTAAATGAAAGCAGGATGTTAGACTGAAGTGGAAAGTAAAGATATAATCTGAAGGTCATGGAGACAAAGGAGGCACAAAGTGACCCTTGTTATGAATTAGCTCAAAACATTGAATAGTCAACAAAGCCATCATTTTAATAAAAGCAAAGTACTGATGCTACAGTCTGTGACAAAATGAATTATATCTCACTAGAGGCAAATATTAATTCGAAGCTTCCTATCAGTAAGTCTCTTACTTGACACAACTTAGAGAAGTGTTTCATATATAAACTCTTTTCCAAAGTGTTTTTAGCAAAACATCCAGAAATCATTACACAACAGGATGTTCCAGAAGTATTGATTTCTGCAAAGTCTTGCTTTTACATATTATGGGTATTTAGTGCAGCAATTTCAGATTTCAGTCTGAGGTTTCAATAAAGTCCATGACATAGAACAGTTACCAGCAAATACTATTTGAGTATGTTTCAATTCCATTTTGTTTCTGTGGTATATATCTCTTCCAAGTCTTCCTTGTTGCCTGGGTCCAGACAGATAACTAAGTATTATATACTATCTTTTCTACATAGAAGGGAGGGGGGAACCCTTTCTTTATTTTATGTACAGTGTATAGAGGGAATCAAAATGCCTTAACCCATGGTTTGGGGGTTTTTTTCCCTTTTCTTTTCCCTCTGCTTACCTCCCTCCTAACCGCATCATCAGGCCATGCAGACTAAGAGAATACAAATAAAAGAAGTACTTGACAGAAGCTTTCTGAACAAAAGTCCCCCCAGCTGGCCAAGCAAAAATTGCCTGTGAATGTGCAGGTGGTGCTGCATAAGGCAGCATCCTTGGAATCTCATTCCCCCTTTTCTGTTCATGTTACCATTTATTCATCAGGCCTTGAAGGCAAAATGAATTGCAGTTTTGAGACTGAAGATTTTATTTATGTGTAACTAGAATGGCGCTTGTGTTTGTAGAATTCCGTGGTATTTGTATAAATCATGGTATGCAGCTGTTATCTCTAGGTAAAGCTGAAATACCATAATGATCTACATCTATGTTTACACTGGTCTGGCACCGTAACTGCATAAGAACACTGTCAATAGGCACACAGGTGTGTGGCAGAAGCGAGAGCAGGTTTTGAACAGCTTTGCTCATTGTTCAAAACCAGAAAATAATTTCTGCAAAAAATAACTCAGTGGAAGTGACTCACAAAAAGATGACTCTTTCTTTAAAAAATATTTCTGTTTACTGATTAAGTAAGTAAAAGTCTTCGATGACTAACAACCACATTTGGCATTTCATAATGTTGCACCTCACAAAATTATCCAGATCATACTAAAAATCAATTCCCTCTAATTCTACTGAATCTATTAGGATTGTTGCACACAGAAAGCACAGCGACTTTTTATGACAGTAATATTCTCTTAGTTACCTTTTTTGCCCAGAAATGGACCTCTGTGCATATAACATGCAGAACAAAGATCCTTCTGATAATAGAAACCTAGTAAAAACATCTGCCCACTAAAGATACCAATTCATGTTATAAGCAAGCCATACTGTGCTAAAGAAGAGCCCCTACCAGGGCTTTTTGCACAGATGGTATCACAGATTTTGAAATTATTATTAGATTATTAGATAATTGTGCTCCTCTCAAACCAAATATAGCCCATCTTAAAACATCTTTTGAGCAGTGCTGCATTATAAATGGGATCCTGAAATGATCAGAAATAGTACTTTGTCTTTAACATGTATGGTACAGAAGGTTAGGGAAAGGCAAGTAGTGTTAGGATGTAAAAATAATGGAAATAAAAAACAAAAGTTTTATTATCACTCTTAAAAATAAATAACAGTCTATGCTTATGTGTATATGTATGATATAAACACCACAAATTTAAAGTCACAATTTGCACAGTCTTAATTCCAAACTTCTAAATTAACAAGATACTGAGAATGGAATACCTACAGATTTTTCTTTGCACTGAGCAGGTAATAACTTCATTTGAGAACTCCATCCTATAATTTCTTGCTACTCAGTGTAGTGAACCATTAAAAGAATTTATGGAACCAAACAAATGAAAACAAGCCCTTTACGATAGTAAAAGTCGAGCCTTAAACTTTTCATACATCTGATTCCCATTCCTCCCATTAGGTGTGATTAGCCACAAATGTCTCCTTATACATTTATTGTGGTGTGGTTCTTCTCCACACTTTTGTCTGACACAGTGTTTTACCTTCTTGCTTCCCCACCTTAGTTGTGTTCTCGTTGCCACTTGTTGTTAGGCGATGTGTTCACAAGTTCGTATCAAGGATTTTGTTACTTTGGAAGTATATATTTTATATATTCTGAAAAGTACTCATTTCACAAAATTTATCTCATGTTAGGAAATTGACTGGAAGGTTAACCTGCCTATGGCAGCTACCTTCATCATCACCAATGCTAGTCCTCGGTTGAGAAGTGGGAGTAAATGACTTAGAAAGTGATAATAGAGGTCATGCCATTCAGTGGGAAGCCACTTCTTGTTCTGCTTATCATGATCTAGTTCTTATCCATCCATTCCTCCCACCTCTTCTCTACAGCAGCTTTGGTGGTCTGCTGCATACTGAGCAGCAGATGTTCTTTTCTTGATATTACATGCAAATTTTTCAAGCAGCTGCACAGAGCTGATATTATCATATGAGAAACATCATGACTTTGACTTTCCTTGCTGTCACTAATTTGCTTTTCCGCTTTTCTTTGGAGCCTAAGAATGTACAACTCTGTATATAATAATAATAGCTTTTATTTTTATTGGTTTTGCTGCTGTTGTTATTTCAATTTATCTGCTTGACAGTGGGACACAATAATTTCTTGCCTTTCTTCCTAATATCAACAACTGATTACTGTATTCTCTTTAGAGCTTGTTAAGTTTCTTTATAATTCCTTGACTTAGAGACTCTGTTTCCTCTGAGTCAGAACCTACAGGATATCTGTGAGTGAAGCTCCACTTAAATCAGGCAGTTTGGAAGACAGAATCCTCTTTCACTGATGAAACTGCAGCACAAAAGGTAACATCACTCAATTCTCTTGANGTACAAATCAATCCTCACTCTACTGGGAAATGATGAATTTTGATTTTCTCTTTGAAAACTGGAAGAATCTGTCCCCGGGAAGCTGCACACATCCACATATTTTCTTACAGAAGTCTACTTTGGAGAAGTTCATACACTTGCCAGTGACGATGTAGGCCTAAGGGCAAATGCACATCCACAGTTTTGACCTAACAAAGTACAAACGTTCCTTGTTATAGGTGTCAATATTCTGCAGTAAGCATTTCACAGAGGAAAACAGCCCGGTGGAAATAGAGAACAGCAATATATACGGTCTAGCAATTTTCTTTTATATTTCGCCACCATGAGGCTTCTCCTTTAGGTGAAAGGAACAAAGCCTTATCTAATTACTTCAACTACCGTGACTCCCTGCTGTTAATGGAGATGTATTATATAGAGATGGGACATTTCACAGTGATTGCATTTTATCTCTGCCCAGATCTTCTCCGGGTGCTGCTGGAAACCAGACCTTTGAGCCGAGCAATCTGTGCTCTGTGTCCCTTATAAGTTCAATATTTAAAAAACAATGCATAGTAAGCACAGGAAAAAATTCTCCACCAAAAAGGTTTATAATTGGCACTACCCTTATATTAAAATCACCTCCCCTCTATGCATACAAAAATCTTAAGCTGAACAAGTGGTATGAGAAAAAAAACAAACAATTTTGTTCCAGTTCACTTAATGCATTTACCAAGCATACAAATATTCTGTATTAGTGGTTAAAATTCAAGATTTTTAATTTGTTGCCTGAAGTCAAAAGTCAGAACCTCANTTTTTTCTTTTTTTTTTTCTGTTTCCATTCCTTTTCCTTTCAGTGTAACAATTTGAGTTGTGAGAAATCCCATTTACATGCACTTTTCAAGAACTCATAAACACAGTTTTCACACCCACCCACCNTCACAGAGGAAAACAGCCCGGTGGAAATAGAGAACAGCAATATATACGGTCTAGCAATTTTCTTTTATATTTCGCCACCATGAGGCTTCTCCTTTAGGTGAAAGGAACAAAGCCTTATCTAATTACTTCAACTACCGTGACTCCCTGCTGTTAATGGAGATGTATTATATAGAGATGGGACATTTCACAGTGATTGCATTTTATCTCTGCCCAGATCTTCTCCGGGTGCTGCTGGAAACCAGACCTTTGAGCCGAGCAATCTGTGCTCTGTGTCCCTTATAAGTTCAATATTTAAAAAACAATGCATAGTAAGCACAGGAAAAAATTCTCCACCAAAAAGGTTTATAATTGGCACTACCCTTATATTAAAATCACCTCCCCTCTATGCATACAAAAATCTTAAGCTGAACAAGTGGTATGAGAAAAAAAACAAACAATTTTGTTCCAGTTCACTTAATGCATTTACCAAGCATACAAATATTCTGTATTAGTGGTTAAAATTCAAGATTTTTAATTTGTTGCCTGAAGTCAAAAGTCAGAACCTCATTTTCTTTTTTTTTTTGTTTTCTTTTTTTTTATACCCCCTCTGTGCTTACATTTACTATTGGATAAAACTTTACAGATTCTTCTATGCTTGATAACATTTTTCTGTTCTTTCATTGCTCCATTGATAACCAGAGTACTGTGTGTGCATTATTATTCTGTCTCATTGTCTTTGGAAAGACAATGAAATTCAGGGAAAGCCAGTGATGTGGACTGTAAGTCAGTCTCATCAAATGGAGTTTGCACTGAAGGAAATGATGCAGGTGTGGAACCTTCTATCACAAATTTGATTTTTGGATTACAAAGTTGTACTATTCCATCTCTGTATTTTTCATTTGATGGATCATCTAAGCTGAAAAATACTTTCTCACTGTGATAAAGTGTATGCATATTTTAGATGTGGGGATTGGAGAAGTAAGGTCTCAAATCTTACAGAAATGCAAGAATAATTAATTAACCAAAGAAAGATAATAGTATATTTTTTCTCTCAGGAAAAAAATTAAAGTAATTGTATGATGCATTTTTAGCTGGTGAGATGTTTCTACTTATATTAAGCAATATTTATAGTGAAGTTCTTATAGAAGTAACTTTTCAACTAATACTGAGTAATTATTGGCTACTGCAAGACTTTGCTCTTTTGCTCCCATTGATGTTTGAGACACTTCACTAACAGATTTGAAAAAGAAGATCTGGTGTTTTTCTGATCTTTCCCTATACTTAGATAATTTCTCTATTTTTACATTTTGCAGAGGAATACAGCTTACTCTGAATATTTGATTAAATATCAATTTGATTCCAGATTAAGCTAATAATCATTATTAACAGGCTAAGTAATATTGTATTGATGATATTTCAGAGAGACATTATGAATGGTGAAGAGGCCTCTTGTTTCCCCATAGTCAAATAGTACTTTATTTGGAATTCAATGTCTCTAAAAGAAACAATTTAAAAAACAAACAAACAAACAAACAAAAACAAAAACAAAAACAAAAACATATTCCTTCATTCACTCACATGAGTGTGAAGGCTAGTCTAGATAATCAAGTTAAGTAAACTCTTTGGAATATTTTGATTCAGGGCTTAGGCCCCTGAATTTCAATAGACTCCAAACTGGTCTCATTATCCAAGGACAGAAAGAAAATGGAAAATGTTCCAGTCCATATAGGGGGAAAGCTACTACATCCATTTGTAATGCACACCCTATCCAATTTCTTGTCCTTGGCAGTTTTTATTTATCAATCTGTTTTAGCTAAGAAGTGCTGAGCAAAACTTAGATAATCTGATTGTTTGTAAATAGGGAAATAATTGTCACTTTTCAGAAACAGCAATTCTGTAAAATGAGTATGACAAAATAACTGTTTAATGTAAGTTTGCACTGCTGGATCAAATTTTGAAATCAAATGTTCCTTCGAGGATGATCTTACATGGTTGCTCAGAGAAGTTGTCTCCATCCTCAGAGCTTTCAAGACCTTGCTGGTTAAATCCCCAAGAAACCAGGTCTGACTTCACAGTTGGTTCTGCTCTGGGCAAGGACTAGAGATCTCCTGAGGTCCCTTCCAACCTAAACCACTTATCCTATGATTTTAAGAATCCATCTATCATTTCCACCATAGCCTTCAACACAATTAGGAGTATTCATTAATTTACCATCAACTCAGACTCTGGCTTTGTGCCTGCAAAGCTGGCGATGTTAAACCCATCCCATTACACTACACAAAGGTACAAGAGCTCTCACACACATTTCACTGAGTGATATTCATGCTGCACTGACTTCCCATGTTGGGAAACAGTATTCTTGGACATCTCTAACCAAGTTATTGTTCAGAACCACTGCACTCTGATAGAAATTGTATGAATTGTACAACTAAAAACCAAATCTAAATTAACTCACAACAAAGAAAACTAAAATTCTAATGTCTCTGAATGACTAGTATATATTTTTCTCTTTGTAAGACAAAAAACTCACAACAGAGAACAATCTTATGCATTATATTCTATTTTTTAAAAAATTGTGTTTATGAATATTGTAATTATGGATATTGTTACCTGAGCATCTCCCCCTCCCTACCCAAATAATAATGGGATTTTCATCTGTCCCACTCTTTATTTTCTCCTGTTTTAGAACAAAGAGACATCTACAGTGAAGTGTGTTCTTTTAGTAATCTGCTTTAGATTTACTTGGGTTTTAGGGGGGATACATTTCCACTCTAGTATTCAACTCACTATTTAGCTACATCACATCAAAGACATAGACCTTCTGTACATACTCAGGCCATTATCAAGACTTAAACAGATCAAATACACACTCAAAAGAAAGTGGTGGCTTGACAATGAAGTTGTGGACCATTCTCTTTAAGTTTTTGATAAACCACATTTTGGTAACCCAAAATACCAAAAAACTAACCAGTGGATAAAGATCAAAACTTCATTTTAAAATCTGACACCATGTGACAAAGTGGCACGTAAAGCAGAAGATAAATGGGGTACTTCCATAATATCCCCGCTGATGACATCACCCCTTCAGAGTTTTGTTCTGGCCAGAAGCTCATAATTCCTGAAGGTTTCATGCAAGCTGGAGGCATAAATGCATTTCTATAGTCTGAGATGAGATCAGACTACAGTAAACTATAACCCGATTAATACCAACAGGAAAAAAAACCCAAACAAACCCTTAAGGTATTCTTGAGAACAGACTACATTGATCAACTGCAGATACAAGTACCTACAAACTGCCCTGTCTGTAACCTTTGCTCAGAGAAAATGGTTAACAGCAACATGATTCATCTCAGGAGGCAACCTCCTTCAGAGCAGGGAAGAGGAGGAAAACTCCGCAGTGTCCACAGCTCTTTCTCCATCCTCTTCTACCAGCACAGTGCAAAAGTTTACTGCCTGTAAAATCAGAACAGAAGTTGCATCCCTATTAGTAACCCTGAAATAACCAGTGTCAGGGACAGATTGGGACCATAAGTAGAATTTGAATACAGTCTTGTGACCTGGGCATAACACATCAAATCAGTGTGCTGCACCTTAATAGCCTAATTTCAATATTTCTGAGATACTATTATATTAGTCTTAGGCTGGCACTGGGGCAGCAAGATTTCTCCCTTTGTTTCCTTGTTTCATCCTTAGGTGTTCAAAGACAGCAAGTAGTCTATAGATTGTAACTATAATGTTGGCCTCATATTTCATATATATACACCTGTCCTGGTTTCTCTCTTATCCTGTAAGGTAACCCTGGCTTAAAAGCAGGGGATATTTCAGCTCTCTTGGTTCACTAATTCATTTTTACTGAGGTATGGGGAGAAACTATGTTTTATGCATCTTGTTTTCATCTTGATGCATGTAATGTCACACAGGGAGTTGGAAACCAAACCTGAAACATGGGAAGAAAAATGTTCTAGCATTCAGTAATATTTGCACTTTAGTTTTACTAATGACTTCATTTTTCACTGTTTTGGATAAACATTAGGACAGCCACATCACTGTGATTCATCAACAGAAGCCTGCTATATCACATGGTTGTATTAAAAAAAACAACCCTTTTGTAACGCTTTATACTTTAGTGGTTTTAAGAGATCAGCATTCATCATTCTGTATCTTGTTGGGCAACACTTCTCTGAGAAAAGCCAGAAATTGAATTGATTTTCCAATTTTATTAGAGAATCGGCAAAGCAGCGAAGTGTTGTTGGTCATGCTTGTCTTGCCGCCTGCTTTCATTTGCAGGTCATTGTCATGTACATGGCAAGCCACTGTAAGTGCAAACAAGGTAGTAAGGAAAACGGCACTTGCTGGAAAACACAGAGTGCTCTGTTCAGGACCTCTGTTGGGATTTACTCTGAAGTTATGATTGCACTTTCAGTTACTTTATAAACTTGTTTTCTGCCTATTACGGAAACACAGAAAGTGCTTCTCTCCAGGAAGGGCGGTTCACAAAAGTGCTTAGGTTTTAGATTACCAGGATTTTCTACATTATGCAACAAATAGAGAACAATTGTACACAACCCCTGCAGTCCTTGTTTCCTAGAGAAGGCTATGTATGCATTATGTGCATAGGAGAAAGTAACTTCTGTTACATTTTTGCTGATAGTTTAAATTACAAATTAATGTACTACAACAAGAAACTTTGTAAATGGAGAAATTCAGAATCCCTGAATAAGAAATTAGAGGGTTTAAAAACAATCCCTGCTGATTCTTTCCTTATAATTGTTCTTACTGAAGCAACTTTTAATGGGTTGCAACTTTAACCTTATGGATTGCAACGATATGCACACAATTGCCTCTGAATCCCTAGGAAAAATGTCCCTATGCTACTTCTGAAGCCTTTCAGTAGGGACATGCTGTTCTTGCTCCTTCTACAACATCCGTCTTCATTCCAGTCACAGCCTCTAAAACGGCATACAAAGAAACCAACAAAAAGTTGCATCCCAGGCATCTTGTCAAACCAAAACAAAACTCATGCTGGATGTTGAGTTTCTGTCAGGATCATGATACAACAAAAGCACTACATTCTGACCTTCTCATTTCATAGTTGACATACAGGTTTTTCTTATATTAGGCAATTTGCTGCTCCTGTTGTTTAATTATTGTTTTTGTGACAATATACTAGGGGCTTAGACACCATTTATGCTCTGCAAAAGCAGGAAATATAAAAGTTACTTGACTAGTAAAGGTTTTATAATTTATGTAAAGTAACAGAGAACAGATAGATGCAGATGAATTACAAGGAATTAAGAAAACACTATTAGGACAACAGGCTAAAAACACAGGATTTCATTTCCTACCTATGAGTTTAAGAAGGGCATGAAGGAAGATAATGGGGAGGTTTTGTCCATGTTTACAAGGAGCTCCTTCACGCATGACTGCAACAACACTAATGATTTCCAGAGCCAGAAATTCCATCCAAACAGTTACATTTTAAAACCTATGATGAATTTAAAACACTGAATTTTTCTGTTCCTATTCTGGCATCAATACCCGCACCACATCTTGTGACAGTAATTTCCCTACCTTGTAATCAGCACAACAACTATACCACCTTGGCTCATGAGAAGCCAAAAAAAAACCCAAAAAAACCCAACCAAACAACAACAACAACAAAAAAATATGGGGAGACAACATAGGGTGAAAATTATTTATAAGCCTTCAGCGTAAGGATGTCTAGCCATGAGCCAGCTTGAGGCTTCTTCCACACCTATTCAACTGTTCTGATACTAACTTTGTCACTGAAGTAAGGGCAGAATAAACTTGGGAAAAGACAGGAAAAGGAATACAGAAAAATCTCTATAAACATCAGAGAAATCTGGTAGAGATTTAATGATATTTGATCAGAACCTCAATATGTGATCTGGGTAGATTACATATCCTTTTCAATCACGAGGGAACAAGGAGAAAACCAGTTTTCACTCTCCACATGGTATATACAGATGAAATTCTTTGAAGAAACAATTCTAAAGTCATTCAGCTTCTTTCCTATACCCACCACTCCCAGTATGCTCTTTTGGATGTTCCTCCTGTAAAGGCAGAAGAGGAGACACCTCATACATTTCATTTTGTGAGTAGTAATTGCAGTCTTAAGTTATTACAGAACCACCTTTAGTAACCAATGTGAGCGCATAGCAACATGAAAACAATTCTACTTCTGCAAGTTGATTGATTAGAAGTGTGGCTCAAGTTGCACAAAATTGCAAGAAATTGTTCATGTAATCTAAAAGTGGTAAACACAGGCTCATATGACATTTCATGGAATGTGTGGGTAAAATTAATCCTTTTTAGCACACCCTTTCAATCTTATTATCATATGTGAGAAAGACAGTTTTGGTTGAGAAAAAGGTCAAGTTAAGAAGAAAGTTGAACTAGTTATTTCAAACCAAATCTGGATATTTTGACAAAAATAAGAGTGCTTGGATCTGTGTTTGTATTTAATTTCATATGAGCCAGCCACAACATTTGAATCCAAATTCATATCAGAATTGTAGCAGCCTTGGAGGATATTCAGATGGCTTGAAATCATGATTAGTTTTCAAATTGTATGAAATTTGCTGTGAATTGGGACTTCTCCATGGTTCTGAGACAATAAATGCTGCTTCTTGGGTTGATATGTTATTTTTTTTAAAGCTTCTCTTTTCCAGAAAGCTCAGTATATACATCGCAAGGAAATGTGGAGAGCTTATCACTGGGCTGGAATTCAGTTTGTAAAGAATCTTTCCCTGGATCTGTACCTTCATTTCTATCCCACATTCAGAAAGTATGTCCAGGTAGGAAATTTATGTCTCTAGGATACCACAAAACATGTTATATTTGGAGTTTCACAAGTGGTACATGCATTTATGAACACTGTTACTATATCTGTTTATATATCAAGGCACGTGCTTGAGGTCCCACACACAGGAGCTTAGACTGGGGACAGAGAGGAAGCTGGGGGATGCCCAACACAAAGCCAGACTAGGAGATTTGGGCAAGGAAGAGAAGAGAGTCATGGAAACACAGAATAAGGAAGGAACCCATAGAGAACACTGAGTGCAACACCCTGCTCCTTGCAGGGTTATCTAGAACTAAATCATATAATAAGAGCTTTATATTTTGAAAAATGGCACAGATTCCGCTTTGTGATTTATCTCTTTTCCTGGCTAAATCCTTGCCTTGTGAGATTGCTGATCTCTGAAGTCAGAGAAGGCTGTCCCTCAGGTCCAAAGTGGTGGTGGTAGCAAAGTCTTCTGAATTCACATATGGAGCAACAATGATGTACTTGGAGAGGGGCATGTGCTACTGGTCTCATAGCTACCTGGAAATTGTTTTAAACTTTTTCTGTCTGAAAATGTGCATTTGTCAAAACACATTAACATGAAAATGTATGAACTACTGGCCTGTGGCAATTCAGATGTCATCCTTTGGGATTGCTATTTACTGGAATTTAATTAATTTCATGGTTCTACAGAACTTTTTCTGATTAGTTTTTTTTTTTTTTTTTGGTCATTCTTATGTGTAGTACAGAAGAAATTACTATTCAGTCTCACTGACTCCACAAGGCCACAGGAAGAAAGTGAACACAGCAGAATTCATCCTCAGTTATTCTTTGCATGTTACAATTAACAGCATCTTTTCTCTTTTTTGCAATGAATCAGTGTTGCAGAACAGGCCTATAGCCATGCTTACAGCACCAGGAGTACAGACTGCATACCCCCACTTGCTCACACATGAGTTCATTCTATATCCTCTGGCAACAAGTCATTTCAGGTGCTATCTGTTTGAGGCAATGAACAGTACTGAGCTGAAAAACATATTTCTTTTCCCCACCAACCATCTGAGCTTAAAGCACTGACTCTAAATGCAGAAACTAATTCCTCAGTTTAATTGACTATGCAGTCAATGATGTAATGCACCCACCACAGTCATTTCTGCTTCATCTGTAGGTCTGAGCATCAGCCATGTCTGAGTTCTCCTTCCATAGCAGCCAAGTAGGCATCTCTGGACAAGAAATTCTCAGGCATGGCAATTTACTCCAAACACTCTTGTTTTCTTAATAGGTGACTGCTTTTAAAGAGGCTGCTTTATTGTCCAAATCTCAGAGGCACATGGGAGCAGTTCTAGTATGGGAAACAGAAAGCCCAGCAAGCCGAATGTTTTGAAACCAGCTCAGCATTGAGGAGGAGTACATTCAGAGTGCATATTGCATGCTTATGTTTAAAGATGACTTGACACCCACAATTTGTGCCTTAGCCAGAGAAATGTAAACATGCAAGTTCATCTTTGAATAAGGGCAACACAGGACAGTGTCTCAGCTAAGCTTATTTTAAATAAAAAGGTACAAGTATATAAGCTGATCAGCTTTTATATGGGTCTTTTGTGCTCTGGATTCTTTAGAGAATCATCCTTATTTTTTAAAAATCAGCTTTTCATAGCATGTGTAGCTGAAATCTTTCTATTAATCTGAATCAATTATATTTAAAAATAAATGATGGACTCTTTATACAGACCGGTTTAGCATTATCACATTGATGACAGACTGATCCATGGGGTTTCAGCGACATTATCCAAATATAGTGCCTGGCTCACGGATTTTCAGAGAAGAGATCTCTCCGAAGGGCAACAAAGAAATGGGAAAGAAGGGGATTTGCTTCAACTGAAATGCAAATGGCATCTCCATTCATTTCATTTGCAAAATCCGACACCTTTTCGTTTCTGTTTCACACAAAAAATAGGAGATAATAGGGAAATAGTAATGGTATAAGTGGACAGAGTCTGACCATTAAAATGTTTACCATTCCAGCAGATGCCTGCAGATGCAATAAAACTGAAACTGGAAAGGTGTTAGAATTGCTGCCGGTTTCTATTCATTTGAATGGCAGCAACCCAGAATTCTGTTTTATGGTTTCATGTAGAGGGTCAATCCATTATCTTTCTTTCTTCCCGGGATCAAATAGCATTTTTGTGAGGATTAGGTCTTTCTGGCACGCTAAAGTGGAACCAATGTGCAGAGGTTTGAATGTTGAACCTCTTTCAAAATTGAGCTGCTTTAACAAATGGTGAGTTGACTTAAAAATTGAACTTGAAAATATTAAATGGATTTTTAAAGGTTTAAAACGTGGAGATTCTCTTAAAAAATGCTCATGTATAAACCCATCTACCATCCAGAAAAGTCACAAACATAAATATTATGAGCACTGGAACAAACTGAAGTAGCTAAAAATATTAAGCAGGTTTCCTCCCCCGCCCCCATTTACTGAATATGGTGAAAAACATGTAACATACAGAAATAAAAGGATGCTGTGAATTTTTTGGGATGGAAGAGAAAAAAGACATGTAAAGGAGCAAAAATAGTACATTATGAAACATAAGTATACACCCTGTTTATCGATGGCAATGATTTGAAGAAAAAACTTTCCAAAATGTACCATATATATTCACTAAAAACAGGAAAAGACAGTATTGGGGAATTATAATCTATAGTTTTTAACATAAATATGCATTTTTTTTTATTTGAAGAAAAATTTCTTCATCAAAGTTATACCAGGTGGTATACCTAGTTATGTATATAATAATAATTAAAAAGAAATATGTAGCAAAATAGTTTACTTATGACACCTTCAGATTTAGGAAAGAATGCAAATATTTATTTACTACTCTATAATTCAGTCTTCACAAAGTGGAAACAGCAATGCTGAAAAGAAATAAATAAAATCTGTTGAAGACAATCAGTAAAGAGTTTCAAGAAAGAGTTTGTAAGCTAACTCAGAAATATTTTTTTTATTTCTTACCGAGCTATTCTAATTCCTGCCCTGGAAACTGCCATGAAGAAAAACCAGGATGTCCATAAACACTTCTTTGTACAAATATAAAGGACTCTATAGGAATGTAAATTTTTACTCACAAATAAACTTGAAAATAAGAACTTTAACATAATCAAGTATCAATAATTAGTTCCTTAAATATTCACTGAAAGTTAGTCTATTAACTGTTCTGAACTCACAGACCAAATGGATCTGCTTCAGCACCTGACTCCAGAAGAGGTTTTTTAAGTCAATCTCCAGCACAATCCACAGTTTGAAAAATATTTTCCATAGCGTAGCTAAGCTATGGTTTAAAAGATGCTTTGGAAGAACGGGTCTGTTACAATTTTTATATGCAGAGGTTTTTTTCTGCAGTAGGAGGGAACACAAAGAGCACTGAAGGACATACAATCTATTTAACCAGATTGATCAGAGCACTGATAGTTTCTCAAAACCAGGAAAAAGTATGTTAGTATTTCCAGCAGAGAAACAGAATAAAACCTGCAGCTGGTAACAAGTTCTCGTAACCCCTGAGGGAGCATTCCCTCTTCTGAAGCTCACCAACAAGTGAGAAAACAGAAAAATGTTAGAAATTAACTAAGAAGCCAAGAGCCTCACTGAGGCCCAGCTAACACAGTAAACGAGCAGAGCACTTAAGTGTTTGGCACCTTTGAATAAATGTAACTCGAATATTGGTAATTAAGAGAATTCACAATTTCCTGCTCCTTGCTGCAGAAGAGACCAAAAGATCATGACTTTTAGATCCCTCTCACAGCCCAAGCAGTTAGCTCTAGAGTATGACACATATAAAATACTTCAAGTAGGCATCTGCTTTTAGAACTGGGAAAAAATGTTTCAATCACATTTGATCAATTCTGACAAAGTTATTTCAGCATTATTCTGAATTTCAGAGAGCAAATTTATAGAGCAAGACCCAAACAATATGTTAAATATTATGTTCTGAAGTTTGGTAAAGCATTGAAAAAGAAAACATAGTATTTAAAGATACTAATTTTTAAAGTTTTATCAAGTGCTATACTTTCTGCCCATTTTTGCAAGAGAGGATCCTTCAGATATAAATGAGATATATCAGTATGTGAAGGCTGAGCTGGTTTTTCTGCTAAAACAGACCTCATGATTCATCTAATGAAGTTTGTTTTCCAAGAGGAAAAATACTGAAGCACAGCAAGTTTACTACTCTTATGTTCAATAAATTTTGAATATCTGGAACAGCAACTTTGACCAATTTTTTGATCATCAGTACATAAAATGGGAATTAAGTTCAAAATTTTCTAATTAGGAACCAACTCAGCATGCTATCAAGATGTGTTTTAAGAACCTTATCAGTACCTAGATCAAAAAAACACCACCAAAAAAATAGCAACCTGTCATCATCAGAAATATACTTTTGAAGATTTTTCAAGAAATGCTGTTGGCATTGGCAGGCAGAATAATCCAACTAAGTGTCAAACATCTTCATAGCAAAAGTCTGGAGCACAAATGCAACTGATAAAACACCAGAGAGATTACTTTCATGTAGTTGGTTTGTTTAACTGAACTTTGAAAGTCTGAAACTAAGAGGGAGATCTCCACACTGCAGCCCCTTCAGGCAAAATGCCACTGACCGTTGGCAGTATATAATTAATTTTGATTAATAAAAAGAACAAACCTTGGTAAGCCAACTCAAATATTAATCTTTGCCAACTGTTAAGGTTTTCTGAATGCTCATTTTCACATTTCTCTCTGTGAGAAACAGTGTCTCAGACCCAAAATGGGTTTTAGAATAAGAGTTTATTATATGGTGAAAGCAAACGGCACGCTGGATGTGGCGGGAGCCCTCGCTCCCCAAAAACCACATACCAAACACAGTGCAGATTGGAGGTTTATCCAGTTACTTCAGACATATTCATTACATCATATACATATACATTTTACAATGTGATGCTAAACAGTCTTCAACATGTGTTTCTCTATTGTGTCAGTTCCATCCGCTGTAATTCACGTGTTCCCTGATAAGGGCTCAGGGAAATTAACCAGTACGGCCATAATTCAAGTATTTCTTTGATAGGGAAACAGAGAAGCTAACCAGTTCTACCATAATTCACATTACCTTGATAAGGAAGAGAAACTAAACAGTTCTACCATAACTCACATCGTTTTAATAAAGAAGAGAAACTAAGCAGTCCTACCATAATTTACAGCACCTCTGTAGTAGCAACAACTTGTTCCCTTTACGGGGCTGCAATTACCCATTTGGCTTTCACTGACACGAATCATAATGGCATTTATCACACTCTCCTTAGAAAGGAGAAATGTTTTATTAATATTTAGCATTTTAGAAAACTTATTAACTCTCAAATCTTAATATCCTTGATTTTGACTTTATGTCCTGTTGCCACTTTTGTTGTTGTTGTTGGTTTTATTTTAATCTGTGTATCATGAAATGTATCAGACAGAGCAACTGAGGTGTAAATGTGCTTTGAACACCTCTTAAGGTAACTTAAGTTGTTGATGGTGCTCTGCAGGCTACTGAAGGCTACTGCAGGCATTAGGACACAATTAGGCCTGATTCTTTGCTCTATACGTGGGCCAAACTGCTACTGAAATTGGCTTCAGTTCTTTCCACTAGAGAGAAGTGGCTTACTGCTGATAAAAAGCAAGAAGGCAGTAAAGTATGAACTTTATGTGTCCAGCCTTCTTAGAAGAATGAAAAAATATGACTGTTTGCTATGCTTATGTTAGATGAGCAAATGCCATAAAGAGAAAGAAAGCACAGATAAGGAGAAAACAGCATTAGTAAAGAACATTTAATAATGCCTAGATTATAATCTCTGTTTTAAAAGCTATAAATTATTATTAACTGTCTGATAACTGAGGTTCTGGAAGTTACATCCAGTAGGAGTTGTAAAGAAAAGAAGCAAAGCATCCGTTTTATTCCAAAGCTGGGCTTTAAGAGCTGGTTTTGCAAGAATGTAAAATGTGTTTCTGAAGGATAAGAGATTACTGGACTCAAGAGCCATACCTAAGTGCTTAAAAGCAGGTTCAATTAAAAACATGAGGGAACTCTGATCTATCTTTATTGGACTGGTAGATGTCAAATGAATAGAAAAGCTTGCATCATGCCTTAGTAAATAAATAAAGATACAACAAATAAACAAAGCTATACAGCTAAATCCCATTCCGCTTTAAGTACTGCATCCCCAAAGTTCAGCTGAGTAGCATTTATGAAGAGATTATCTCAGCAAGTGTTACACTGTAAGAAAGAGAAAGCCCATAGGAACAAAACCAAGTTAATGCACTGAGAATTAACTGTAAAACTGCAATAAAATAGGGACAGTTCATTCAGAGGGCATATCTTGAGTGTGGTATCAGGTCTCACATCACAGGCTTCCCTAAAAAACAGAAGGCAATTAGGGTAAGCAAAGGGTAGAAACAATCCTAAACCTAAACAGTGTCTCTCTCCTACAATATAAACTTCCTAACTAAATGAAAATTAAAACCACAAGTGTGATCTATTCAGGGAGAAAAAGTAGAACTTCGAAGTAATCAACTGACAGTCTTTGCTCTAGACTCAACACTCTCCTCAACAGCAGGTTGTCCTGCTTTTTGTCGCAGATCTTGCTCTTAGAAAGAAAACCAGAAAAGTTTCCTGGGAAATCAATGAAAATCAAAATTGTTACCTTCACGCATGAGCGTGTCCTTGACACTCCACTGGAAAGTGCCATTCTTGTCTATTCTGTAGAGCATTATAGTAATGCCTGTCTCAACTGGACCGCAGGGCTCTTCAAATCACATGTACATTCCTCTGACAAAATGCAAAGGAAAGCTCTGGAGGGCAAGGTGCTGATGATTTTTATGCACCAATTTAAAATGCCATCAAGCAGAGTGATTTGTTCTGGGTATTTTTCTCTGTTTCCCAAGCAGATGGGGAAGAACATCCAATAATCACTTGCAGTAAGCTACTGATAAATGATACTTAGCTCCTTTAACGCTTTTTCTCCTCTCCAATACTTGTGGCTTCACACTTGTCCCTTCCTCTTTGTATCAGATCAAGAGTATTATGCCTTCCATTGTTTAGCTTCTCTCCCACTGACAGGATTGCCTTCTAATGCACAAATTTATCTATTTAAAGGGCAGTTACATCATTACAAAATCTGGTTCTGGATCAGAGAACAGCACAATGGATTTCTGTAATCATGTCTTTAAAAGATAACCTTTATAAAGAGAATATAATTTATTCTCCCATTGAAGACAAGACGTGAAAAGAAAGCATAAAAGCTAGAAGTGAAATAGTACCTTCCAGCTGTAATTCTGTGGAGCACAATACTCACTGGTAAACAACAGCCATAAGGGGACCAGGAACCCTGTATAAAGCATTTTATCAGAAAATAAATCAAATGAAAAACGAGTAGTAATCCTGCTGACAAAAAAGACTTCTGGATAACACTCTGAAAATTCCTAAAGGTTTGGAAGCAATTTGGACAAGTAGATAATCTAGAATCTACAGTAAATGTTAAACACTAGCTTTCAGTCTACTGTGACTAGGATCACTTGGGCAAGTACAGGCCTGCAGAACACATGCTGTATGTTCTTGCTCATTTATTTTCTTTTCACTTCTTGGCAAGGTTGTGAAATGGCTCTCCAGACATCAAGACTGCACTGTAATTTTTACTTCATAAGAAATTTACAGTTTCATATCTTTCCTAATGGGATTACCTTAATCATTTACATTTCAGGAAATAACTTGAGTATCAATCACTCTGACTCACAAGTAAGAGCACACAGAAAGGATCAAGATGAATCTAAAAGTTGTTTTATTATTAGGAGTTCATTTTTAAAGATCTTGACATGTATTAACATGAAATCAGAGACAGTGTGAGAGACTGGTTTTCTGTGCAAAGTTTCATTTTTATTACATGAGACCTAGAAATCATTCTTCTGTTAGAATCATGTTCCTGTACATTTCTTTAGCACCAGCTAACCTGCATATTCTTGCATACAGGTGTGTACACAGTTTGTGTGCATCGATTTGTATCTCATTTTAATTTTGCTGAGATTTGAAGTAACTTTTTTATCGTACATAAAAGATGACACACTGATATCACCATGGGAAATAAACTTTAATCTCTACCGCACCCCCCCCTTATGGGTAATTGTTCAGCAGTTATAACCTGTTTGCCCCTAGAAGTGAGTAGCCAGCTTTCATGAGCTATTCAGATCTTGCTTCTCATATTAGGCCATCAATATTTTGCATTATTATTATTATTATTAAAAAATATTATCTTCTGATCAGAATTGAGACTCCCAAGATTGCCACAATTCATACAGAGCCACAGTGAGCCATTTGTGAACACTGTTGAAGTAACACGGAGTTATATCTAACCTGGGTTGGGAAAAAAACTGAGCCAAATCTACCCATTTCTGAATGTTTGGATAACCATTAAAAGTCCAAAATTTTCCCACTTCCATTTTTTCAAAGACCATAAACCTGGTTAGATCTGTGTCCCATGTCTGTAAGTGATCAAGAATATTCTGGTTATGTGAAAAGTTTACAAAAGAAATAGTAATCAACAGAGAGTATTATCAGCTCACCCTAATGGTAGGTATAGTTCTGAAGTATGCCTGTTGTCAAGAGTTGCTACAATTACCAAAACCCAAAAGTCACAAATGTTTTCTAGTCACAATGAAAAAATTTCACCAGTCTGCAGAATGCTGCTATAGGGCTAGACCATGCAATTACATCCAGTACATTTATTTTGAAGTTCAAACATATCATTTGTCTAAATGTGTCTAGATAAATGGATTATGATGGCACTTTCAACCCAGATTTTGAAAGTAATTGAATAAGAGAAAGATAAATTAGGTAGATATGAGCATATACCTATATAGGTAGAATTTTTCAGCTGTTACTTTTGAAGGGGATAAATATGATAGCAACTTTGAACAGGAAAAGAGAGTTCTCTACATGTGCCATGTTTGGAGGCAGGAGGTTTTACTCCATTTAGACTTACTTCGGTCAGGACTTCCCTTTTTGGACACAAAAATGTAATGTGGCTAAAAGTTCTAAATCTCTATTATAGCAATACTTCTATCCAGCTTTCCAATACTTCTTTATGATTGCCTACAACTATGTGTCAGACAGAAAAGGAAATATATTTCTTTTGCACTTTCTTAGTCAATCTTCATTTACTGCATTACTACTGTTTTTTACTTTTTTTTTCCCCCCGTTGAGTGAGTGAGGATAGACCTGCAGCTGCTAAAGAATGAGCTGTGGCTAAAAGTAATGGTAACTGTATTTTTGCCAACAGAATATAAATTGAAGTGCAGAGTAGCATCAAATGGGAAAAATTAAATTATTTTGGAAGCAAATGCATTGCAAATAAAGTGACAAATACTAAGCAGAAAAGTGAGCTTTGAATTTTACTTTCTGATGGAATAGTTTTAACAGAAGACTAAACCTAGGTGTTTCACAAATATAATTTGTTGTATCTCTTCAGAAATTCTTCCAAGGGAATCACTTGCACATATTATATAGAGTCAGTCAGATGTGTATACATGCACTGCCTTTACCTATTTCTAAAAGCCTTTCATAAGATACACAGCCCCCATTTTCTCCGCGATCAATCCCTCAGAGTATTCTCCTACTGCAACAACTGTGAAAGGTTTGACTGAGGATATTTTTGCATTTTTATATCGTGGCAACTTAGGCATGAGAGTTTTATCTAAAAGAATCTAAAGTGCAGGAAGGATAGTCAAGTGGACAATGTAAAGAAGTAAAAAGAAAATGGAGAAAAAAAGCAGAATAAAAGAAAATTGAAGAGAGAAAATGAGAAAATAAAATGGGAAAATATTGAAAATGAGAATAGTGGAAAGAAAAATATGTTTCTGATACAATAAATGTAACAATCTAGAACATAGATACAAAGACAAGAGTCAAAAGAGGTTTACAAGGCAGAAGAGAAACTCAATATAAATTTCCAGAAAGAAAGAAACTCTTTGGTTCCTCCCATTCACCACCATAAACAGGTTTAGTTCAGCATGGTCAGATGTTAATAGTTGGAAAAGCAGTGCTACAGTTTCGGTGATACTCAATGACAGTCTCATTATATGAAAACTGCTCACTAAAGCATCTCATGGAAGATTTATATTGACATTTGACTTTGCATGGACAGAATTAATCTATTTTCATCCTGTGTAATAGCAGCTTTATAAAAAACCCTATAGTTTCAACTTTAGGGTTGTATTGTATAGGACAACTGAGAATTAGAATTCAAGTGTGACAGAATTGAGTTTTGTCAACCACCCAGATAAAATTTCCTATGCAACAAATAACTTACTGAGATCTAGCATTCAGTATTATCATAGATCCTCACATTTATTGAGATTTTATTGCATGAAAGAACACTTGGGATGTTTGCATTTCAAACTTTGGAACCAAGGACTGTGAAAAAAGAAATGAATGCCAATCTTGCTTTAAGATCAGTGTACAGCATTCATTTTATAGGTGTACTATGTATCATAAGAGGTAGGTGTTCACTGACAACCGATAATTTTAAGAGCCTAACTGGGTAGGCATATTAATAATTTTCAAATACTTTAAAGTGAATATATAAATGTGAAAGATTATAATTTATGTAATGGTAACATTTATAATCTCAAATTAATTTATCAAAATTGCTCAGTATGTTTTCTCTCCTCCACTGTTCTCTACTTTCTCTATATTTAGTAGTTTCTTACAAAGACAGTCTTTATGAGGAAAAAAAAAAAA
>VXAU01004694.1:9649-80883 GCA_013399695.1 Formicarius rufipectus | reverse complement strand
AGGAAGGAAGGAAGGCAGGAAGGAAGGCAGGAAGGAAGGAAGGCAGGAAGGAAGGAAGGCAGGAAGGAAAGGAAGGAAGGAAAGGAAGGAAGGAAAAGGAAAAAGACTTTCCTTTCTAGTAGTGTTTTGATAGAGCATAGATATTCTCCATCTTTTTCCCCCTTTTTACTTTCTACTTTCATATGAATTATGCCAACTGTAATAGTCTTCAAACTTTTACTCATAAGTGTTTTTTGTTTTTAATTTCATGAGGTCATTTTCATTGAATTCTTTACTGCTGACCTGTTATTTTATTAGATTTGGAAGGATTCTGTACACTGACCTCTGTTGCCTTACTGGATTTCTCTCCTCTTTGCTCCCATATCACCCAAGCAATTGAATTTCTGTCTCAATTCTAGTTATTGGATACATAAAATAATTTCATTTGTATTGCTATTATTCCTACTTGAATTGTCTTTTTACTGTATGTCTTCCCCAGCTCATCATTTAATCCTTTTTAATAGTTATTACAGCAGTCTGTTTCCTTCTGATTGTGACAGAGATTACTCCTTATATTATAGATTCTTCCTTCCTCCAAAGACTTCCTTGCTTCTAGTACACTCAAATTTCTCTTGTTGAGCAATCTTCTTAAGCATGCATAGACACTTTCTGATTCACCTGGAGACCCCCATGCCAGACATCAGCATCTGTACTGTCAGCATTGAATCTATCAAGTCAAGTGAACTTTGAGTTCTTTTGCAGGGAAAGACAAATGACAAACTGGTTTGTCTGTTTCATCAACTTCCCCTGGAATTTCAGGCTATCAGTGTTGCAACTGACCACTTCCGAATTTTCTCCACTAGCTGGTTTGCAATAACAGTACTTTGCCTTGCAGAGAGAGAAAGCAGATCTCATTATGCTGCAGACTTTTTATTTAGAAATTATAGAAATACAGAACCTTAGAAAGACTTTGGTTAGAACAGACATTAAAGATCATCTAGTTCCAACTCCACTGCCATGGGCAGGGATTTGACTCACTAGATCAGGTTGCTCAGAGCCCCAACCAACCTGGCCTTGAACACTTCCAGGGATGGGGCATATGCAACCTCTCTGGGCAACCTGTATGAGTGCCTAATGGCCTTCATAGTAAAGAATTTTTTCCTAACATCTGATCTAAAATAATCTAATCTAAATAAAATAATTATTTGATTTGCATTTCCCCAGCATCTCAAATATAGATACAAAAAGTATTATTGGCAATACATTTCTCACAGATTTGTAGTTTCTAAGATTTTTTGTCCAAGGTCCAATTACAGTTGGTGAACTTTTGCCCCACATTGTGGTACATATCTTAGATGGTCTCATTCCAAATAAACAAAGTTTGAGTTTGGGAAATTTTTTTTAACTACTGGTTTGATAAATAATTTCAGCTTATTTGGGACATGGCAACAATTGCGAAGAGTTTAAATAAAATCTACAATATGATATTAGGGGAAATAAAATTGTGCACGAAGTACAGATATATTAATATTATGGAGAATGTAGCTGAATTATAGAACTAGCAAAATCCAGCAGCAATTTGAGGTACATACAGTGATTTTCTCTACATAGATTGTCGTTTCTGGATCCATGGTTTTGGCTATTTCATTGTAACTAGTTATTCCAGCTTGAAATCTTCTTTCATTTTCAATACCAGTAGAAGTCTTAGAAGTACTACCTGTTTTAACTGTGGCAAATCTCTTATACTCAACCATCAGAATCAAGGGAACTTTTTAAGATTACATCTTGTAGTTGACATTTTAGCCATACTGTATATGGAGCTGACTAGGAAACATATTTTCTTCAACCTTACCCACCTGTGTTTCTGTCTCTTCATTGTAAAACAGTAGTATTTTGGAAGATTCCATGTTTGGAAATGAAACAGTGGTAAGTCTCACCAAGATTCAGGAATTCTAGTGGTACAGAAAAGCTGCATGCTTTTCAGGAAAAATGGACACGTCAGGATGCACACAGATTGTTTCTCTGGACACAGGACTCAGATCACATTTGTAGTTTGTTAATTTGTTACTTTCCCTGCCCGCTCCGCCCCCGCCCACCCCCCGCCTTTAATTAAAGGAAGGTCTGATCACGTCATGGCAAACTGTCCAGACTGCAGGAAACTCAGAATATAAAGGAAGAAGGATGGAGGAAAAATTGTTGCAGTTTAGACAACATAGATACATAATGTACATTGAGAGAGTCTGAGGTTATGTCTTTATATACATTAACCAAACCGTTAGATACATCAGTATCCCTTTTTAAACTGCTCTCAAGCAAGCATAGGAAAATATGTTTCACTGGCCCAATTTCTAAGTCAAGATTTAAAAAAAATTCTAAAGGTAAGTTGATATGAAAATGACATCTAACACAATCTATGTACCTAAAAAGAATGTTGCAAGTTTTTAAAAGTGACTGTTCACAAAGCACTTGGAAATTTTTAGATGAGGGTTGGCTGAAGTGGATCAAAGTGTTTGGGTAGTAGTCTAATTTGCACAGTTAAAAATAAGCAGTAGAAAAAAGTAAAATAAAAAATATGTAAATCAAAGTCCTTTGCAAAATAGTAACCATTCTGGGAAAGGTTAAACACAGTATTCACCTAGAAGCCTAAAGCCTTAGGTCCTATTTCAAAGGACATTTGAAAACAGAAATTACATTCCTTGTGTTTTACTAACATTTACTTCAATATATGAAACTATGCATAATTTCACTTTGCATTTGCAGTTTTTTTAGTTGTTTTGGAAAGTACACTGTGAACACTTGAAAGGAGATTTCATTTTTTTTATCTTATTTTTGAAGGTAGAAAATCAAAGCCTCAGAGCCATAAAGAAACTGGTAATGTCCAGTTCCATTTTGTGAAAACATACTGAGATTCATTTTCTTCATCTTAATACTTGAAGACTTAACATGTGGTTCCTATGGCCACTTTAGAGAGGGTACAATACGCTAGTATGAGGAAATGCAGAGGTTTAAGTTGATGCCTAAAATCCTGGAAAATAGGCACTCAGAGAAATGTTAATGGAGAAAGATAGATAAATACCTTTATTGGGAGTTTCCATGTTGGTGCACACGACTGCAAGGCCTGGGCCTGGGCCTGGGCAGTCTGGCCCCTCCCTCAGTGATGTTACAGTTTTTATAATCTTTCCAATAATTAACATATAAGATTTCTATAACCAACAATAATTCTCATTTCCCTTGGTGTCCCACCCCCAGGGTCCTAAGTGTTGCCTCTTTGGAGCAGCTCCAAGGGCTCTGGACTCTTCTTCTGTTTTGTCTTCAAGTTATATTGCAGGTGTCACTGCAAAACACCATGACCTTCAGAAAGATTAAGAATATGTGAGAAAATTACTTTAGTGACTCCTAACACCACTTAATATGTGAACAAGAAAACCTACAATTCTAAAACTCTAAGGATCTACAAAATACACGTCAAATCATTAGGCATCAAAGTTCTCAGTAGACCAGAGACTGGGAAATCTCAGGGACTCTATTAGCTTCATGAGCAGCCACAAGAATATGACAAACTACTGACCTAATTTTTATTTAAAATACAGGACATTTCTACAATCAACATCACAAAAAGAGTCAGGCATAATTCCAGATCAGTTCCAGTGTTTTAAGTGTTTTGCTTGTCCCTTTTCTGTGCATGAAGAGGTGACACTTTGGCAATTGCAACACGTATCAGAACACATTGCAATAAAAAGACAGGAAACCCTACTCAGAACATAAAGTGATGAAAGTTTCTTTTAAATCAGCCTTCTGGATATTATTCTGGCCAACTCTAAAATGTGTAATGGAATAGGTGTAGTTAATTTCACAGACAGATAGGGGATAAAATTCAAGAAGTGAATTCCAACCAAAAATGCAGTGAGCAGCAAAATCTATGTGTCTTGAAGAAGCTGTAGAGAAACCATGTCAATAAGTATATGTGCAACTTGGTATCATTATTTACTAGTAAAGTGGTTGAAAAAATCCTACCTTGGAAAATATTCTCTAGTGTGCATTTCTATATTTTTTTTGCTTTCTAGTCTGCTATGTGTTTATTCCTGTGACATGACTCCAAAGTTGAATAGTTTGCCAGCTCTAGCTGCTGTGGAATAGAACTGATGGATGCCTCACTGACACTCCTTCTGTGACAAGGAGTAATTTTTAAGAGGAGTGCTAGCAACTGCATTCATGTTGGATATGAAACATCAGAGACAGGAATCACAGGGACCCAATCATTGCTTAAATACTCAAAACCAGATTCTGGCTTTGAATCCTTAATCACTCAGCATCTTATATGTGTGATTCCAAAAAAAAATTAGAATTTAGGCAGGCTGCAACTGTAGAGGAGGTCACAGTGCTTTCAGTCTCCTGTATAATTTTTCCCAAAATGGCATGATTCAACAAGATTGAGTGTTTCTTTTGTCTTTCGTGTTCTTTAAAAAAATGTGCCAATGTTCATTCACAACAAATGGTAGTTTAGGAGTTCCACTTTAGTTTAGGAGCACAACATGATTAGGCAGGCAAAGTCTGAGTGGGCAGTAGATACCTAAAGTGGGAAATCAGATGAGCTAGAGAAGGAATACTATTTGCCAAAACACACACATTTGCTTAAAATTATAGGCCACAAGACTTCATAAGGAAAATGCAATCTTTTATTTAGGATACTTTCCTTCTAAATAGTTAAAATAGAAAAATGCATCTATGCCTGGGGTAAAAGCCACTTGAAAATGAACTGTTAAAACAGACAGTGTGGTTTTGTGGGTTTTTTTTGTTTTTTTTTTTTTTTAAGTATATCATCTGATCTTGTTTCCTTTCCATTAGATAAAATGTTGAAAGAACACTAGCTGCATGTTTTTGGTTCACAGGAAACACCCAAGTGGATGATGGCATAGTTGCCATTATCTCAATCAGTTTGCAGGCAAATAAACATGGTAAGCAGTGCATCAGCAAACTAGTGGAACCAAAATACATCACAGATAACCCTAAGTGTGTTTACTTAATGAAAAATTCTCATATAATTTCTATTTCTACTTTCTGTGGAGATTTGAAGGACATTTTGGTAATTAAAAAAAACAAGCTGTCTTCAATCTACAGAATATACTATGAATTTTTGTACTGCTGAACAGGTGTCATAAAAATGTAAAGGGGTTACTCATAGCTAAGCCTGTGTTTCTACCAAAGATGGAGTCACAGTTATGCTAAACTACCCGAGCAGCAAATACAGAAAGGCTTGTGACTGAAACAGGTGGGAAAGGTCAGATAATATTTGGACAAGATTACAGCTTAAATACTTAAAGGCACTAGGAGGTTTACTTCACACTGTACACCTAGAGATACTCCATCAGGATTGTCATTTACAGATCAGAGACTACCCGTAAGCCATGTTCTACTGCATGTGTCCTGCTGATTAGCCCATGATATACAGAGCATGATCAAGTTTCAGGGTCTATAATGAAATGGCGAAAAAGCTTTCCTCTTTTTCCTCTGTCTTCTTAGCTTCAGAGAGCTTGTGTTTCTCACTGGACTCGTGACCCAAATAGCCTTTTCAGCTTTTACTCAATCTTCTTTTTTCCCCACTACAGTTCTTCAAGGAGCAACCCATCCTCTTCCCCATAATGTTTAGCTCACATCTCAGACTTTCCGTCTAATTTATTCTATCAGGCCTTGTAACCTTTCTTCATTTATCTTCCTTTACCCCTTTTAATATTTTTGTTTTACACTTTACATGAAGTGTCTTATAGCTGCTCCAGCCCATCTTTCCACCTCTCAGTCACATATGCATCTTCAAAGTAGAGAGGCACACTTCAAGCAAAAAAGTCTTTGTCCTCTCTTTCAGGCTTTGAATCAAGCACATTCAGTACAAATTTTTCATGACAGTTCTCTCGCAGCGGCAGCTCATAAAGAGACACCAGAGTATGAATAATTTGTACTTCTACGTAGATAAATGTTCAGAAAAATCACAGGTCTGGGTGGACCCACTGATGATAGGTTTGAAGGGTACTGGCACAGAAGGATAGAGACATAATAATAGGCGTTGTTATGCATCACAAGGAGGATGGAGCGGTCTGAAGAAAAAGAGGATTTATAGGAAAGAAATAACTGATATTTAAAAATTTCAGCACTCAAAACTAATCAAATTCCATTCATCTTTTTTTTTTTTTTTTTTTTCAGTATTTGTGCTTAAATTCTCTTGTCTGTGATTTCACATGTAAAGCTAGAAATGCCAAGGACATGTTTGACCACAGCACTCAAAAGCTGGTGTTGTACTTCTTTTACAACTTGCCACACATCTTGGCATCTGCCCATGCAAACTTGTCCATGCTTTTATTCTTTTAGAGAGGAATCATTGATCAGATGAATGTACCTCTCCACCAGATGTGTTGTCTGACTATTTAAAACACTATGGAACCACTAGTAATTTTATCTTGCTATTGAATTGCAACCCCAAGCAAATGAGACACAGCAGCAGCATGGAAAGGAGGGCTGCACCATGCCTTGCTCTCACTGGACTCCTGGGTGGTACACGCCTCAGGTGAAACCATTCAGATACATACACTGCTGCTGGGCTGCAGACAGGCTCCTTGAGGAGGCTTCAATTCCAAAGCTTCCCTGAAATCTAAAAGGTCATTTAAAATTTAAAACTTGAATTATTTTTCAAAGAAGATCTGATTATTGGGTTGTGTTCATAGTTCCTGAGCAAATTTGTCTGAACAGAAATTTGTAAGAACTACTGAGGAGGGTTTTACCCAGATTTTTATCAAATCTACTTAAAAATAGAATGATAGTAGTTTCGAAGCCTTTCTATTGATGAAACGATTTGGTCATCTTTTCTTTACAAAAAGGTATCATAAAGTAATGCAGATAATCTCATAGCTGTCTGTTTTTTCTTTGTGACTCTTCTGGTTAGAGGGAAAAAAAATAACACACCAAAAGAAACATTATCAATAAAGATAATTCGGCTTGAGACAAGAAACCTACTTAGAGACTGTAGAAATAACAGGTTTGTGGACAAAAAAGAGTTGAAACAATATGTTATTTTAGCACTTTCTTTATCTTAGACCTGCTATTTCATAGGTCTTTCATAAGCCATAAAATTTATCCACTTCAGTTATATCACCATTTCACACTTTTACTTCAAAACATCATGTTCAAATGTTATAAATTTATGGGGTTTTTCACTATCAGTAAGGTTTTTTTCATTTTAAATCTTAAAAAAAAAAAAAAAAGTGCATCTTCAACTTTTCTTTTTTACCTTTATTTTTTGTTACAGTATAATTGGGTAAGTCAAAAATCAGATCAAATCATTGGTCTATGTAAACAGGAGTGATTAATATTAAAACTAAACCCTCTCTATTGCTTCTTTTCTTTGACTACCCTTTCATCTCAAATGTAAACTGACAGTGAATTCCACAAGATGATTATTCATGTAAAAATGTTTTATGTTGATTTGACTTGTTGAGCCTACAACTATTTATGCTAATATTATGACATTGCCACATTTTTATGTAAAATTATTTCTATATATCTTAATTCAGTTCTATCTCACATGTATTCAATGACATACTTCTGGCTTTATCTTGTTCTGCTTAGTTATTTCTCTCATCTATCACTACTTATAACAACGATAATTTCTGAGAGTTTTCTTTGGGGGTGACACTTAAGACAATGTAACTTGCAGTTAATTTAGGACAGAAATGAGAAGGAAGAGAGAGTTTCGGTTCTTTTGTTTTCTTCTGGTCAGAGAGATCGTTTACTTTTTTGCTGCCATACACTGAAATAATGCTGTTATGTGTTCTGGTGATAGTTACTCTCACTCTTGTGCCCTTATCCTATGGTTCTGCTCACCACAGCACCTGAATTGGCACAGGTGGCAATATGCCCATATGTCATCCTCCTAAGCAGATGTGGATAGCATGAATACATGCCCAGATATAAGATATCAGAAGCATGTAATCTCTCAAGACAAGTTGATTAACCACTTTCTTTTTCTTGGTCTTCTTCAAATATCTAATTGTGCACCTGCTTCAAAGGTCAGCAATATCCAGCTCACTTACCCTTTTCAGTTACAGTAATAAGGACATTTCAAAGAGATCTAGACCTCTATTGTAAACTCTTTTTGTATGGAGGAACTAGGTATCTCTAACCTCCAAACCTAAAACTTATGTAAGCAGAAAAACTTTTCAAGAGCACTCTGCACTACAGTAACAGCTCTGTTGCAATTTGATATCAACTGAAAATAAATATTTTTAACTTTTGTCTAACATACTTGTCTCCACTACTTTTTGTCCCAACAGAGCATATCAGTCTAGCACCAACATTTTTGTTCTGCAATAGACACCAGTATTATAGCCTCTGGTTGTCTGGAAGGAAGAAGTAAGGTAAAACAATTTGAGGAGACAGTGGAAGACCTCACCTCTTTCCCTACTACACATAAATAACCATCTTACCTTAATGTGGCACAGCTTTTAGAAGTGCCTTGGCTGTGCTGAACTCTATTCTAACCCTATGAACAAGGGATTCAATAAAAACTGACATAATTTGAAAGTCGTAGTTAAACAAAATTGTAACTGTATTTCATCCTGAGATCTGGGGATATTTTGTATAACCAAGATCAGTTTATGTGGCAAGCAAAGCTAGATGAAAATGCTGCCTTTTTCTGACTGTTTTTGCATCTTTTTTGCTCTCATTTCAGACAAAAAGAAGTCAATACAAAACCAAACCACCTTACTACACTAAGTATTTAAGAATATTTCATCTTCTCAGAGCATTTTTTTTTAAGAGATAGCACTGAGACCAGGAGCAGCTCCTAATGGAAGTACACAGAGCAGTGCTTCAACAGTGTGAAAACATTCTCAAGGAACCCATAGACAACTTGTATCAGTAGGCTGCTCCAAGTTTGGGGGACATGTGAGTGTGTTTACTAAGAGATTCATATTTGTAGGTGTCCTATCCTCATGTGACATGTTCCAGAGGCATTTTCTATCCTTTTCTATGGACATAATAATTGTGTTTATTTGCTTAAGACAGGACACCTGGGAGAAGCTAAAGTATATCTATACCATGGGGAAGAAAATAAGAAAAACCAAACATATGTGATGTCTGGACTACAGGTTACAAGCCCCACAGGATATAAAGAGCACACATTTTTCCTCAAAATAAAAGGCAACCAGCTGAACTACTCCTTCATGTTTTCAGATAATTAGAGCTTATAGTCAGGAACCTATTGGAATATGAAGAAACATGGGCTAAGATATTACCATGTAACAGTATTTTCATATGTATATCTCTTATGCATGGAAAACACCCCAATAAGCTAACAAACAGAAAACACTTCTCTATAGTACGTACAGGTTTTCTTCTGACTATAACGCTCCCATAAAAACTCTTCTGAGATTCAAACAATGTATTAGAAATTAATTTTCTGCCATTTGCGTGAGAATCTGTGCATTGCATCCATCTCAGTAAGTCTGTTGCTTCACAGCAATTTCTCATATACATATATATATATGTAAACCATATGCAACAACATAAACACATCAGCAGTAAAATATGAATGCCTGACTCTGATAGAATGGTTGCAATCATACTTGTCCATTAGTTCATCATAGATTTGTAGCAATTAGTGAAAGCATCCAGGATATTCATAATTTTTTTTTATTTTAGGAAGAGATTTCCTGTTACTTAACCCTTTCCACTAGTTCCATTCTGCACGTAAACTAAAGAACAGACATGTATTATGGCTTTCAAACTAATTTACACTCACTGATCCAACCTAGTGGTGCAATTGTACTAAAAATAATTAACAGCACACACTTCACAGTTAGATGAATCTACAGGGGTGATCCAGTGCCTTCCAACCACAGCTGAAACAAGTTGAATAACAAAACACCGAAATGTCAAAACTTTTTTCAGGAGCTCCTCTCATCAAAAAGAAAATTCAAAACAGCATGTCTTTTGGAGTCATCATTAACACATTTGTTAAACATCCACAAACCAAAAAAATGTAACCTCCAGTCTTCAAATCCACTGCCATAGTGTTCATCACTCAGATCTTTCCTGAGAACTGTATCCAGCCATTAGAGCACTAGCGGACAATAAATTTTTGCTAGCAGTCAGAGCAAGATTTTTCTGTGATTTGGGGTTATTTTGCTAAATGGGATGGTTCCATCCTTACCTTATTCTACTCAACTTTTCTGTCTCTTCACTTACATTTTTTGTTCACAAACTCCTTGCATGAAGAGCTGTCTTTTTAATTATGTGTGCTAACAATACTAGGCTCAATGGAGCAATAAGTAATACTGTACTACAAAATGATAACAAAATATCTTTTCCTTATGGAAGAAATTAAATAAACAGTTCTATTCTTTCTGCAACTCCATTAGAGCACAAATAAACAGAGAATCCTGTACCAAGCTTTAGATATAATGTTCATTCTCTTCAACAGAAACAACAAAACCCACAGAGACCACAGAGAAGATGAATTTTAAATTCTAATAGGCACAAATGGACTTTAATATGTTTCTCCAAAGATATTCCAACCAGTAAAAATCACAGGGAAGAAGAATAGAGAGATAATAGCAAGTCACAGTCATGCATGTATCTGATATGCTTTTAAACTGAACAACAAATCTAAAACAAACAAGCAACTCATACTCACAACGCCAAGAACTAGTCTTTTTTTCCCTACATTTGTTGACTGCTTAAAATTTTCTATCTATCCTGTTTTCCTTCCCCTTTGAAGACAGTTTGAGGACAGGTCTTCTAAACATCATATTTACAACCAGAATTTATAAGAAAGAGTTAGGACAGCAGGATTTGGGATGGTACCACTAATTGCCATGAGAGATAAAACCATGATTACCCAGAGATACATAGTGAAAGAAAAAAATGTATATGACCTATAGTATCAAAATACTACACAAAACTTTGGCAGGCATTGCAACACTTACAGATGGACGATATCTCACTGGAATGTACTGTTTGAGGGTGGGTGGGGAAATTGATATAAACCCTAATATAATATTTTTTGTAGCCTACTTGCTTAAGGGAATCTGAGCAACTACAGTGTGAGTGCAAAAGTGGACAGAGAGCTACAGACATCCCTTAGCAGCAGAAAGACTTTGTGGGCAAGGCAGATATTGCAGGAGGCTCTTGGGTGTAAAGGAACATTTAGATATTGATTTCCATGAGTATTAGAACATTGATTTTCATTCTGATCAATGCTTTCATCCCAGAAGTGACATCCTTGCAATTCTATTGTTAAAATAACCTTGGGTTGTATCCCTACTTTATCCTCTTTTATATTTGACTTACATCACTCTTCATCCGTTTTGCTAGGAAACCTCAAGCCTCGCTTTCCAAAGATACTGGTGGTAATCACTGCAATGTTCAAATATTGGGATACCAGCAGAGAATCTGCTTGATAAGATTTCAGCCCTACGCCATATCCTATCTCATGGACATCTGAAAACAGAGAAGGAAATTTTTTAACATTTCTCTGAAATTTGAAGTGTTTAGTATTTAAAGGAAATTATGTTAATTCTGAATGATCAGCCTTACAAGTCATGAAAAGTAACACCTAAAGTAACCTTTAGATGATTCTACAAAATGCACTAATTGCATAAGAAGTAATGCCTTTGTTGATACCACTTACTGCAGATAATTGTTGCAGTGTCCACTGATTTAAATTATTTAGAAAATGAAAGACTCTCAGTCTATGACATGTTTTCACATTCTACAGTGAATGACAAAAAAATGAACAAATAACAATATCAATTTTCCAATTTGTCCTTGTGTTCTGAGTCATCTAGAACTCTTCATGATGAAGTTATTGTTTAATTAATTTATTCTGGATGACTTGCTATGAACTCAAAAGCAGAAAGCTGAATTGAGCAAATTCTTTATGCAACAATCAACAGGAAATGAAATAAAATAAGCAATCTCTACTTCTCATGTAGAAACTGCATAAAGTAGTGACATTAGACTAAACAAATCATTTCACCTTCCTTGAGAATAATTGCAGTCTCAATAGCTAAGTTTTTTTCAAGTCATCAATATTTTACACATATTGCATTGGCTTCTCTGTTGTTCTGCAATATAAGCCACATACAAAAGGCACAAAACAAGTTTTTTTTAAATCAGTACGTGTTCAGTTAAGACTAATCTAATTCTAAGCATTTACATTTCCTGTGTCATTGTTTCAACTATTCACTTGAAAGAAAGACCTGGGGAAAAAAGGTTAAATTAAAAACAAACAAACAAAAATCTTAGTGTACTAGTGTTACATTTCTGCCTTGCTTGTGGGAACAATGAAACACTATAGAATAATTTGTTTTACCAACAGCAACTGGTGTGGTTTTAAGAACCAGACTCCACAGGACAGAGATTCAAATGGCTACACAAGATGTAAGGCAATAGAAAGGCAGATCCTATTGTGTTTATAGTTTTCTCCTGGAAGCTACAGAAATGTTAACACACAGAACCACAGGGTAAGAGGAGAAAAATTTCGATTTTACTGTGGAGTAAGTATGTTTTGCTCTCTGCCTTAAAAAGAGCTAGTGAAAAAATTTAGATTTTTTTTGTACATTAAAATAATTACATGATAATATTAGTGACTTCTGGGAATATTTTTAGTGTACATAGTTCAGTGAAACTAGAAGTAAATGCAAACATGATTCCTTTGCTTCTTTCTCCATTTTAAAGTCTTGCAAAAACCTTCTTTCCCTTCTGACACTTAACAAAATTGAAAATTATACTTTCAGGAAGGAGGTATTTGATGCAATAAAAATGTGTGCAAGACAGTCCAGAGCACAGGTGTATTTGAGTGCATAAGCGCACACATAAATTTATTTCTTTCTCCTTCCTGCTAAGTGCTGTTGATAGAGAATTACAGGAAAGTCTTTTATCTGCAGCCTGGCATGGTTCTCTGTATAACTATGATTTTCATAAGTGTACATATAATAAAAACACAAAATGTGAATTTTTGTGTACTGAAAGTTCAAACAGAAAACAGTTGCTTGGACAAATACAATGTTCATAACACTGTTGATAAACAGTGTTTCTGTTTCTCTATCACACCCACGCAGCAAATGTCAGTAGGAAACAGAAAATGCAACACAAGGGCAACTTTCCAGTTGAAAGACACCATTCCTAGATTGCTTGAAGCACCCTTTCACCTACCCCTTGCAATGTTAATGCATTCTGGCTCCTTTCAGCCTTCTGCAATCTATTGGGAAGAACTTTGTTTCATTTTTATACTGTGGTGAGACTTGGCCTTGCTAGTATTGTTAGCATACAGATTAATATCAGGTCATTGCGAATGACTCAAGATTTCTCCTTTTTCCTCCTACTTTGAAAGAAACGTGAGCTGCATCATCCAGCAAAGACCACATATTAAAGGAATTTTACAGTCCTGCTAAATGTCTACAGGACATTATCTTACCATCACTGCGAACATCCCACTCTCATTTTTCCTTCCCTCAGCTTTTTTACTGCTAAGCATGATACCATGTGGTCTGGAATATTTCTTTGGTCAGCTGGGATGAATGGTCCCAGGTATATTCCCTCACAACTTTTTTTGCAACTCCACTCCACTTGCTGTTGAAGCATTTCAAGAAGCACAGCAATCCTTGATGTTGTGTAGCCATCGTTCAACAATAGTTAAAATATCTCTGAATTATCAACACTGTTTCCTGCAAAAGGCAGCCCAACAATAGCTACTATGAAGAAACATTATCTATCTATCCAAGACCAAACCAGTGCCTGTCAGGAATTGCAAGGCGTTGTAGTATTTTGCATGAAGATATATAGTTGTAAAGAAAGAAAAAAAGCAAAGACTTGGTATTTGTGCCGAAAGTGGTCTTCAGGTATGCATAGGCAAAAGTGGCTTAAAATGGGACATCTCCCATTGTTGCATATTGAGGATTTAACAGAAGAAGGGATATTATTAAAGCAAGAGGGAAGGGCATTCTTCTGTATGACTGTTAAACATGTTAACACAGCACTTTCATCAATAAACTGTAGAGAAAGCAGATATCAGATTACCTGTTGCAATGACACAACATGTTAATGCAACAGCTTTTTTATTACTATTTAACAGTAATAAAAACAGTAGTGATATTAAATGCAATGCAGAATAGCAATACATCCTTATATGGTCAAATGTAAGTTATCTTAACCTGATATTTCTGTTTGTTGAGGTATTATTTGATTAGAGGAAGCTGACTAGAAGAGTTATTTGCTCTGGAACCAAAATTAGTTTCAATATAATGTCAGTACAAGAGAGTACTTCTAACAACTGTTACTGATGAAATAGTACAGGAAGATTTCATCAGCATGGGAGATAACTGGCTATTTGCTTGCCCAATACACCAACTTTCAGATCACTCTAAATACAGGAGTTAACACAAACCATATTTTGTATTATGTTCATACAAAATTACACCCATTGGGATGAATTAGAAAAGTTTCTAGTAGCTATATCAACTTACAGAACACAGACTTGAGAAAAACAAATGAAATTTTTGTTCATACCAAATGAAGTGTCAGGATAATACAAGGAAGTGTTTGCACAGTGGTAGAAAGCGTTAATAAGATAACATCTGAAATTTAAAATACTGGCCATCAGTGAATCTTATTTCACAACAGAGTCTGAATGTGATAAAAAGACCTTGTTCAGGAAAACAGAAATCCTCAGACAAGTAGAAACTAAGTGATTAAGACAGCTTCTACTGGAATTATCCTTCATGAGTCACCTAGCCAACACTACAACCATCAGATTAGCTGGTAGAAATAATATGACAAGTTATCAGTTATGCTCTCCAAAAGTACTTGATTCATCCACCCCTTCCTGTGGACTAAAATCTCTCACTGGACCAAATTCTGCAGGATCATGAGCCACAGTCTACTTAGCGACAGACATGCAGAAGCTATGGGCAAAACTTGTAACAGTCAGTAAGAGCGACTCAACATTTCTCTATTGCACCATAACAACATATAAAATTGAGTTTGCTTGTTTTCAGCTTCTAGGCAGAGACAACAAAAGTAAAGCATAAGGATCGTGTTGAGGTTTACACATTTGTGTTCCTCCTGTGAGTCAGTGCTATCAAAAGCGTATCTTTCATTCAGGTTCCCATAGTCATACATGATACTCTCTGAGGACTTACCATCTCCCTTATGATACCTAGGATACTTTTTAAACTGAGTAAGAGGGGTTTTGGTTTCTCACAAATTCTGACATGCATATAGGAGGGTAGATTTCACTAGCAAACTATAGAAGGCTGACACAGGAATTGTTAAAGAAAAAGACCTAGATCTCACATATCATCAAAAATCGCAGTGCAAGCCTTCCTAATACGTTTTATATTTCATGGATTACATGGATTGCTCTACTTTTCTGAAACCTGAGCTGAATAGCAAATACTCAAATGTTTTTCTGCTCTGAAAAATACATTTTCCCAGCTCCTTTTGATCTACATTATTTCCTGAACATACAAATTTAAATTAATAAAATGAAATTAACATTGGCTTCTTTGATTTCTGATGTGAATACATTTTAACTCCTATTAGTATGATAGCGTTTTTGGGAGAGAGAACACAAATGTATTTGGTCTGACAAGTTATTGGCAGGGATCTCATGATGGAGACAATTCTGCTTCCAGTTACCTTTGTGCATGTCATTAAAACAAGATAAAGACAATTCAGTTACCTATGTATCTTCAAGCAAATTCAAATTATTATCTTCACAGATTCATTAAATAAGGTTTATGTTTGAGCATGAATGGAAAGAACAGCTTTGCAAAGAAGGAGCTAGTACATTTTTATTTACCCCAATGTTCTAAGCATTAACAGAAAAAGCACACATCTAACCAATGCATTACAAGAACACTAAATGTTGTCTGTACAACCTTCAATGTGTCTTTTGAAGGGCAACACCACACACAGATTGTTTGTTTGTTTTCTGTGAGACAAGGTGTAATTCAAATTCAGAACCAACAATTTTCACGTAATGAAGAAGGCTAAAGTTTTGAATCTTCACAAGAACCGGTACTGTTATATAGAGATTTTTTACTAGGAGTTGCTGTGGAAAAGATGAGCTTGTCAAGTTTTGGCTTGACAAGTCTGCAATCTTGATTCAGAACTCTGTTTAAACATTATCAAACTAAAGAAACCCAGCCTTTAATTCTCAAGAACGCTACCTAAATTCCATCTTTTTACATCATGTTGATGTTTTTATTGACTATTAAGGTGCTGCATTGGTGAAAACATACTGTTTTATTGATTTCCAACATAATTTCTTCATAACTGAAGTCACTGCATGGTTGTGCTTAATTCAATACAATAAGGTTTTCAAATTCCTGTTTGGCAGAATTGAGTATTAAATCATTTGACTAATTTTTCTTATGGCATTATTTGAGGTGCTCAGTATTTGTTCAGTATTTGTTGTACAGGATTCATCTTTACATCTAAATAATGTTGGGGGGAAAAAAAAAACCTGCAAATTAAATCCAAACTTGTGTCTCTAGCTATCTACTTGTGTTGAATCTCCATCACAGCACTAGTGTCTGAGTAGTTCAGGGTGTTTTTTCTTACAAGAAAGAAAATATCCCTCCCACTCACAGATGCCAGACATCACTGAGGAACTAGGTGATACACAAGTTGCTCATTAATCACAGTGAAGGTACTTGCTTTAGAAAAGAAACACTTGAATGAAATGTAGCAGGTTTTGATGCAGAGGAGATCAAATTATATCTGATGTGACCTTGTATTTTGTGATCCTATTCATTTTTAAGCACGATCTGTTGCACATCTCCTGTGAAGCAAAAATTTAGTGATTTTCTTCCAGAAAACTTGTAAGAACAAACTTTTTCTAATTCTATGATACTTTAAAATTGTTTTTTACTCAGAAAGTATTACCTTTTTTAATCTCATTTATCTTTACAATTTAGTTTTATCTAATATGAAACTACAGCCACTACTTTGTGTTACTATTCTTACACACTCACTGAGTGGAGGATATATTTACGGTTTTCATCTTCCTTTAATTGTGTGTTGCTATACCTTTTCTTTCTTTAGTTTCTATTAAATTTCCTGAATTTATAAATTTTCTTAAAAGAAATTACCATTAAATTTAATTACCATTAAAACTTTGCTGTTCAATTAGTGACATATTACTTTACACCAGTTTAAGATAGTTTAAACACAAGGAATGGGCGTTGAAAAGAGACAGTGTGGAGATGAAGGAAAATTACAAAAAGCCAAGAGAGATGGGGTACAGTGGAATAAATAATATTTCATATAATTTATAATGAAAGTAAACTATATGAAGAGAAAAAAAATCTTTTAATGGATGCTTTTTTATCCTAAAATTGCAAACAAGACATTTCAGGTTCTGTAAAGCTGGTCTCTAAAATTCACTGTTGTTTTTCCAAAAAGTAAAGACAATTTATAGAGTTCAAGCGTACCTTACATTTCAATTTTAAATGTAGTTTTTGTTTGTGACTGATGTTTATTGATATGAGTAAAGATGACGTTCTCTAGACTGGTGCTAACAATAACAACACTAAAAGTTGCAAGTACTATGAAATATTCATCTGACACTTCAAGGGTTGTTTTATTTTTTTCCACATGAAAGTGCTTTGCTTGTTGTGCCTGATCTCCACAGCTAGTAAAAAGGTATTTGCTAAGACTAACTTCTTTTTCTCTAATGTTACTCATTGAAATGAACAAAATCATTTGCAAGTGTGCTAATTGTTAACTCATGATATTTATTAGAATTGCAGTTTTTGTAGACAGATATATTCTTGCATGATTAAAGCACAGCAGGTTAGACAGCAGATGTCTGATAGAATCGTATCTTATTATTGATTAATATTAGACAGGAAAAGAGTAATTAAATAGACTCAACTTTCCATTTTTTTTATGTATACCTAACTGTAAAATGTATATTTCAAATCTTTGTGAACTAGCAGCTATGTTGGCAGATAAAGCTGATAACTCTTTACCCTTCAAGGCTAAAATCAGACAACAGGTGGTTGGTTTGGGTTTGGGTTTTTTTGTTTTGTTTTGGTTTTGGTTTTTTGTTTGTTTGTTTTTGGTTGGTTGGTTGGTTGGTTTTTTGTTTGTTTGTTTGTTTGTGTTTTGGTTTGGTTTGGTTTGGTTTTTTTTTTTAGTTTTAATCTCTTTCTTCAGAACATCAGCTTTTACAATAGAGAAGGTGACTTCATTTGGTAATTAGGCATGCGAAAACTTTTTGACCATCTGACAAAACTGTCACTTGGAAAAGTATTATTTGCAAAAGAAAAGATGAAAAAGGAAAAGCTATTTTCACAAAAAATATTGAAGAAAAATCCATAGAAAAGTCTGTCTGAATGCTGACAAAAAAAATTATTCAGAATCATATCCAAACTTGAGCATCTCCAGTATATTTATAACAGACTGTATTTTGTTTCAGGATTTACCAAATAAATATTCTTCACAAAATTAGTAATCTGCTTGTATCTAAAGTCAGAGAATATGCTTAGTTGGAAGGGATATACAAAGATCAATGAAGTCCAACTTCTGGCATTGCACAAGATAGTCCCAAGGATCACACCATGTGCTTGAGAGTGTTGTCCAAACACTTCTTAAACTCTGACATACTTGTGCCAATCATGTTTGCTATAAATTCAGCCACTATTATTCAAAATAAAATACTCTGGTTTTCATATTATTATTTAAAATACAAGCACATCCACATACAAATGAAACATTAATGTCATTAGTAAAACCATTTCGCTGCCATTTAGATTTGCTTCCTCTTCTGTTTAAGGTTGTCAGGACACCCAGTGAGAATCTAATGCTGTGAACACTTGTAGTATGCTGACAATGTAATATGTGAAAGTGATGTTTAGGAAAATATTTAGGGCTTCCTATGTTTTTCAAGACTTCATTTATATGAGTCTTACCTGTGTAGAGGGAACCTAGCTGTAAGAAGCAAATCAAGGGGAGTTTCAAAGAGACTTAGCTGCATGCAAACAAATTCCTCATTCTGTAAAAGAACGAGTGTATGCGACTGAATGCATCCATCTAATGGTATGTATGGAAAAGAAAACAATTTCTTTCATGTCATTTTGAGAGAATTATCTTATATATGCTTGTATTTTCTCTCTACTTTTCTCATGCTTTTTACTCAAGTTTGGATTTTGCATGGGGCAATCATGGCAATTCTTCCTGTTTGTTTACATGGCATTTCTTTATAGTCTGAATTACTGTTGCATGACTTTTGGAGTTCTCTTCTTCCATATGTCCATATAGTTGGATTTTTGGCATCAGTAAAAGGTAACTGAGTATAAATAACAATGTCTACCAAGTTGGGCGGCGAGTGTTGGCCAAATGGTGTAAGTCACTGCCTGTGGAGCTGGCTCCTCTTCTGAGGACACTGGTTCGAATCCCAAGGAACTCGCTGTTGCCGTCCGAGCGTGCTCGGCTGTGGCAAAATGAACCTCAGAAGTAAAGGGGGTGGGGCCAGTTCCGCGCACACTGTGCCTCACCTAAAGAAAAAAAAGAAAAGCCATTGCACAGGTTTATCCCAAAGTCTTCGTTCACAAAGCCTAGCCAACAACAACAACAACAACCACCAAGTTGGGGGTTTTAGGGTTCTGTTTTGTTTGGTTTGGGTTTTTTAAATTTTGAAACAGAACTACTTGTGAACTGAAAGGCATCATTTTCTTATTAACTCTACATAAGCAACAGAAAATTAAGATTATATTTTTCTTCAGAATCCAGCTGAGTACATATTAATGACTACTCAGCCAAAAGATGTCAGGAATAATTTGTATTTTACAGATTACTTTGACAGTCTTTTATATCCTCAATGTTTTTTTCTGAGTTGCAGTTCCATTAACCTTTGCCTTTTTCAATATCAGTAACACATGGTAGAGAAGTCCTGGACCTATTTCCCAGTTTTCCCACATAACTTAAATTCACAGTTACCCAGAACCACATGAAATGGGTGAAGTTTCTCTTTTACAGTTCAGCTTTTCAAAATACTTGTATGTCTGGCATGAGCAGACTGTCTTTGCAAAACATTTCTAAATATGATAGTGTTTTATTTGACAAACTAAGTACATCATCAGCACTACTAAGTGCAATGTCCATTACTTTAAGTTAACTTTTCTTTAGAACTCCCTGCAGATCCTTCCTTACCTTGTTCAGTCACAAGGTATCTTTATTCTGTGTGACTCTGCATGCAGTCAGTCCTCCTTCCTTTTAAGTTATTGTGCTTCAGTCCTTATTAGTTTGCAACCTGCCCTTTTTCTGTCAATTTCAGTAAAAGGCAGCCAGACTACAACACTAAGTCAGTACTCTTTCAGCTGTCCAATTCTTTTATGGGTCAGGTTCTGACACTCAAACTCTTACAAAGTAGTTTGGTCAATCAAAGTAGTTTTGTCAATTCTTACAGAGTTTTTCCCTGCATCCTTTATAAACACAGTCTTTTTAGAATGCTATTGCATCTTTATTTTTCTTTATCCTTTTCTGTTGGCAAGTTTTGCCCAATCACATTTATTCTTCCTGTGAATGTCTTCCTCTGAAACTATGTCTTTGACCACATCCCTCTCATTTAATACCCCTCTATTGCCTTTAATGTCAACTGCAAACATTTTACCTTTTTAAGATATTTCTGTTACTCTCAACAAATTCCCCTTCTATCATTTTCACTATTGAGATGTTCAGTTCAACCTGTACATCCCACTTTCCTGTAATGAACAGTAACAAATCACCAAGACCAGGTGGAATTCACTCAAGAACTTTAAAAGAACTCAAGGGTGAAATAGACTGCAATACGTAACCATTCACTTAAAACTGTCTGTGTCATAGGAATAGATGGTGGCTAGCATGATAAAAAAATTTTAGAGAAGTCATAAACAAGATCTTGAGAATTATACACCAGAAATCCTTATATTCATATCAGAGAGACCAACAGCAATTATAATAAAGAATATTTATAAATTACTTGACTAAATATGATGTATAGGAGAAGAATCAACACGGCTTCTGTGCAGAGAAATATTGTCTCACTAGTCTGTTGCAATTTCTTAAAAGAGGCACTGAGTACAGGGACAAGATAGATCAACTGGTGTTCAAAATACATTTCAAAAAAGGCCTTATTGATATCTGACAGAGAAAATAGAATACTTTTGAAATAAAAGTAAATGTTCTGCCATAAATGCATAACAAAATAAGAGATAGAAAAGAAAAAGTAGAAAGTAGTTTACTAGTGGAATCCCACTGGAGTCTATTCAGCATATTTACAAGTAATATGTTTCCAGGCTGGAAGGATAAGAACTCTTTATTAAGAGCTGGACATAAACCTCAGAAGTAGGGTAAAACGGCAAATGAAATTCAATGCACACAAATGTAAACAAATTTGTAAAGGATAAAGAATTCAAAGCTTGTGAGACAATGGGAATTTGATTATTAGTGCTGAGAACTAAAGCCTCAAATTTAGAAAATCTGTTTTTGGAAAATGTTGACTCAATACTTAGTAGCCATTTAAAGGGCGAATTTAATGCTAGGAGTCAGTAAGAAAATGTGAGAACATATTGAGAGATGTATGGTAGAATTGAAAAAGTGGTATAGAAAATCAACAAAGACAGTAAAAGTTCACACAAAGTGGCTTTTGTACAAAGATCATTTAGCTATGGAAGGCAATAGTAAAACTGGAAAATCTTGGTATGGAATGTCTCCTCCAGTACCAGAATGAGGCACAGTAAAAGATACCCGCCTGTTCAAAGATACCTCAAGAAGATATGTCTTCCAGTAGCTGAGCTATGAAAGCAGTATAGCAGTTCAAAAGTTGCACATGTTCAGATGGTAATTAAAGAAGTTCAAGGAACAAAAGAAATTCAAGGAATAAAAGTCTTTCAAGGCATGCCCAGATAGAATGTCTCTTAAAAAATTCCTTCCCAGAACCTACAAGATTACTCATAGGAAGACAATACTATGAATTTTTCCCTATTATAAACATCCTTATTTACAGGAAAAGCAGGATAGTGGACTCAGTATGGTAATTCCTGCATTACTAAGTGTTCAGAAAAGTGTTTTTTCCATCATCCTATTCCTTGCTATGGGGAGTGTCCATGAACACTGATAACGTCAGCTCGGGATCTTTCAGTGAACCTGTGCTGTTTCAAAAGTCCTATAACAGCACATAAGAGACATGTGCAGCAGTTTATGTGTTGACTTTTGCCAATTATGGTGACCTTTTTCTTTGTCTTCTACTAACTTGTTTGTCTAGTCTTCTGCTTAGATTGTGAGTCCTTTTAGGTAGCAGCATTTTTTGCTCTGTGCTTGTGCAGCACCAGGGGATACTGGTTTCTGACTTGGGATTCTAAAGGTATGAAAATTGTGGCAATTAATGTGACAAAGAATGTAAGAAATGGATTATTAAATATGTAAAGTAGTTTTGTTTGTGATTTGCAGCTGTGTGGATTTGCAGTTTCAAAATGTAAAATTCCTTGAACTGAAGGTAAGGAGAAGCTGAGCAGCTTTCTATATGATAAATATGCATTAGCAAAATACAACTTTCTTAAAGAACTTCTCAGAAAAGATACTGAGAATTAAGTACCTTTAATTAAAGAGTTTTACGCATTTTAACTCTTTGACAGCTTTAGATACACCAAGCATTACCAGGAAAAGGCTTGAATATAGAGAACTAAAAATAAAATTTTCATTGAATGTTTTTCCGGAACCAAAGCTGATGTGATCACTTTTATATGTCTTGCATCATTAAGTCCAAAATCCTCTAAAATTAAGAGATGAGAATGTAGCTTCAAGTAAACTCAAAGCCATTCACACAGACTTTTACTGAAACAAGAGAGACTACTTGTCAGTGTTTTCACTAAGAAGCTGTCATTGTGCACAGTGCTGAGCTATCATGATTTGGATACTGTTCACAAACATATTTTGTTGTGTTTATATGGCACCCTGAAAGGTACCTAATGGAATAAAACATGCCAAAAAGCCTGGGTCACTTTCAATAAAAATTAGGTTATTAGGGTGAAAGATTTCTTTAACAATGATCAAACGTTTACTTAGCTTCCAATTACTCACTTCAGAACTTGCTATATGCAGTAGAATAGCAGGAGAAAATGCTGCTCTAGACATTACTTCTTTCTGATTCTATTAAAACAGTAATAGCCTGCTTCCATTATACATTTTCCTGTATATTTCAATCAACATGTCACTTAGCTGTTGCTCCTGAAGTGCACTTAATATTTTCATTAAAATCAATAGAACCAAGAAATGACAAGGGTGCAGGTGGATGCAAGCAATTAAACTTCTTCTATATGTATTGTTAACTAGTAGTTGGAGAAAGAAGCTTCATTCAACACCTGTCCCTTTCCCTTTAAATGACAGCTAACAGAAATCCACTTATCCAGCTTTTGTCTGCTTACTTTGCTGACAGATGATGTGAAGAAGTAAGCTGTTATAGGGCCAGTAATTCAGAGTTAATTTTCTCTTCAAAAGAGTGATGTGGACAACTGAGTGCAGTAATAGTACCTGCTCAGAATTCAGGGGGTAAACAAGATAATTCGAGATGATGGAACAGAAATAAAAGCTCTTTAAAGGTTTGCTCTTCACATGGCTCTCAAAGATACACTCACCAACAGTTTTTATTTGCCTCAAATCAAAGTCAGAAGAGCTAGTCATTGAAGCATTAGCCCTGTTGTACTTTTGTGTGTGTGGTAAGACTGTAGGACGCAAATTACATAAGAGAGAGAGAATTGAACACCATCCCAATATTAAAAATATGTGATAGTGAAAGACAACACCTGAGACACACAGCAGTTATTTATCAATCACATTTTCAGACCATGCTGCAAATTAAAGGGAGCTGCTGGCTGCAAACACACTCCATATTTGCAATGAAGGGAAGTCATCATATCTTTTTTAACATGTTACCTGTGCAGCACTAACCAGAGTGGATCTCATTACTAGGAGAAAAACACAGTGTGAAAAGTACCACTGCCTATAGAGGAACCACAAGGAGTGTGCCATCCTCTAAGTGTCCACAGGATGATGTGGAAACCGAAAGCTGCAAGTCTACATCCACTGCTCCAAATGTTCTGTTAAGGTTACCTACATGTACATATGCTCAAAGAGCCAAGGCAGGATCTAGAAGCTTTCAAGCAAATGGAGTACAAGGATAGATTTGCCTGGATATTTCCTCTCTTTGTAATAGGACTAAATAAGCAGACACGAACATTTCGAGGGAAGTGTCAAAAAGAAAGGAAACCTTCATGGCAATTTCTGTTCTGTCAGAGGGAGCTAAATTTGATGTCTTTCTTTTTGAAGACCTTTAAAGCAGTGTAGCCACCTCTCTTCTACTACTACAGACACACAGCCTTGAAACTGGATATACCTGTTGATCTGTGACCCTCTCTGGAGAATCAAGAACATTGCCAAACACTGACAAGGCAAAAGGGGATTGTTAGACACTGTTTCCATGCTACCAACACTGGCATCACGTCTGCCTTGGCGCCACATTGCTGAACACAGAGAAGGATGCAATCCATGCTGGGAGCCTGCTCCAAGGACAGAGTGTGAACACTGCATGTTGAGGACTGACTGGTGGGGAGAACACATACTGGTTTCTGATTGGAGGATTGTCCTTGTTATAGTAGGCAGGATCAGTTTTTCACTGTGTGGGTGTGTATTCTAAACCCTCAATATCATTTTCTCATGAACTACTAACAATGTATCATTTGCAGCAGCTGCCCAGGGCACACCTGATCCTCCAGTCTACAAGATGGGTGTTTAGGAACTTCTGTGAGATAAGGAAGTTTTCCTGTGTTCACACCTATGATTCAGGTGTGATAACTCCCCTCTGGGAAGCTATTAGTACCTTCACACCCACCTGATGGGTAATGTCCGCTAATGGGCCATCAGAGATGCCAAAAATATGCCATGATTGACTCACAGAGTAAATCACCTGTTGTGAAACAACCCTCCCTGAGTGAGGGACTGGGTGTCTCTCTCAGAACCCAAGGGTACATAAGCTTGGGGTTTTGGGACTGGGGGTGCTCTTGTCCTCCAGAGGAGGACCAGAGCTTTAACAGGACTGCAACTGCCACTCTTGACCAGACTGTGACCATCATCCTCCCCAGCAGGTTTCTTCTTTATTTTTGCTTTGAACTCAGGGGGGCCTCAGCACAGAGGCTAGTGAGCTCTATTCTTNATCCATGCTGGGAGCCTGCTCCAAGGACAGAGTGTGAACACTGCATGTTGAGGACTGACTGGTGGGGAGAACACATACTGGTTTCTGATTGGAGGATTGTCCTTGTTATAGTAGGCAGGATCAGTTTTTCACTGTGTGGGTGTGTATTCTAAACCCTCAATATCATTTTCTCATGAACTACTAACAATGTATCATTTGCAGCAGCTGCCCAGGGCACACCTGATCCTCCAGTCTACAAGATGGGTGTTTAGGAACTTCTGTGAGATAAGGAAGTTTTCCTGTGTTCACACCTATGATTCAGGTGTGATAACTCCCCTCTGGGAAGCTATTAGTACCTTCACACCCACCTGATGGGTAATGTCCGCTAATGGGCCATCAGAGATGCCAAAAATATGCCATGATTGACTCACAGAGTAAATCACCTGTTGTGAAACAACCCTCCCTGAGTGAGGGACTGGGTGTCTCTCTCAGAACCCAAGGGTACATAAGCTTGGTGATCTGGGACTGGGGGTGCTCTTGTCCTCCAGAGGAGGACCAGAGCTTTAACAGGACTGCAACTGCCACTCTTGACCAGACTGTGACCATCATCCTCCCCAGCAGGTTTCTTCTTTATTTTTGCTTTGAACTCAGGGGGGCCTCAGCACAGAGGCTAGTGAGCTCTATTCTTCTTGTGTCCCACTGTGCTGGGCTGTACATCTGGTTTTGTGGGTCAGACGGCTTTTCCTTTTCTATCAGCATATTTATTGTGATCTTTTTATTAAATTGTTATTCTGACTTACAGTCTCATTTTGAGTTGGGTTCATTTCTCCTGCTGGTTTACCTTTAAACCAGCACAGGGATCAATAGAGAAACTGAAACTAAAAATTGTATGCGTGGTTTAAACTATAAACATTTTTTTGCTGTATTACAAGAGAGGGTCTGTGTCTCATCCACCACAGCTCTCTTACTCCTGGATGTAGTGCTAGAGGGAGTTAATGGGACTATGGATTGGACAGCTGCCAGACCCGACTCTATTTGGAGTCTGATACTTCATAGCCTTTCTTTTATTTCTTCCTGGCATTGAATCCCACTCTGTAACCCAATCTCATTATTATTAGTTGCCTGTTTCTCTCCTCTCACATTTTACTCTGCACTCTAAAGGCTACAACCTACAAAATATATGAAGGCATTTCACACCTAAGTAATATTTGATGTGACTGCACTGAGAAAAAGCCCAGAAGAGGAAATGGACTAATCTTCAATACACTCTATGATTCTGTCAAGTTCATATTATACATGAGAGATTTCTGAGACTCAGACTCTTGTACCAGAATATTAAAGGACAGCCCAAACTCAGACTCCTCACAAAACACAGCTGCTTTTTCAGGGAAAACTACATGCTCTTCAAGTTTGCAGCCAAGGGTAGTGTTGATGAGTTGCCAGAGATGGAGATTTTGCAGATGTAGGGGTCAGGTAGAGCTCATGCCCAGGCCTCTGTCTTTTATGTCTCCCTTTCTGTGCACCTTGAATCTCAAGTGTGCCTAGAACAGGTAGTCAATAGGCACCAGCCATTACAGGGATCTGCAGCAGATCTGAACCTCACCAGTGAAGCTGAGCAGTGGATTTCAGTAGCTGAATTTCTAAGTCCATACACACATTCTTCCTGTGTGTCAGACACTGTGCTCATGGGTTGGGCTTCATGACAATGCAGCATTCAGTCTTAGGAGGATGTCATCCCAATTCCATGATCACCCCAAACTAACAGCAGAGGCTGTGCAAGCCACTTACTCTTATCCTGTGAATTAATTCACATTGAATGTGAAATATGTGCTGAAGTGTTTCTCTTTACTTACTTTAGTCATAGTACTCTCTCTTGTTATGTCAGATCTTGAATTAGGACCCAGCCTTTTAAAGATCTTTAGACTCTTTTCTATAAAACATACAAAAGGCTGTCCAAAAAGGTGTGCAAGCACTTAATTTTAAATGTGTACACATATTTGTGCAGGATCAGAACCTTTGCTTGCAAATCTGTTGTTGTGCAACTCATATTTTATTTGAGGAATACTTCAGTACACTCTGAGATCCAGTAAAATAGTAATGTTTTTATAACCCTTCAATGTTTTTCCCAAAAAGAATAGACCTTAGACATTGGTTACTTGAAATACATCATGTGAATTGGTTCTAGAGGGCAGCATACTTATTGTATGTGATGGCCTATGTGGTCTACAGCTACAGTGTTTCATTTAATGCACACTCATTCATCATTCATATGTGGTTTATTTCAGACTTACCTTGACAAGACTGAGATAAGAATCTGGCCCAGGTCTGTGTATGAGGATCAGGTGATATGGAGTTGCTATGGTAATGACCTAATCTTTTCAAATAGCAGGGTAACTACTTCACACAAAACCTGTATCTCCTCACAATAAATTAAATCTGTTCCTGTCATGTTCCTCCCTGAGCTGTTGATCTGAGAAGCAGAATCGCTTATTCTGCAAAATAGACACACTTGTCTATTATGATTGTCATAGTATCATAGAACAGCCTGGTTTGGAAGGGACCTTAAAGCTGTCTCAGTTTAGAAGAAAACTAAGAGGTCTGTTTGGACTAGGAAGGGGACCTCTTCCCAAAAACCACCACAACTTTTGAAATTAAGAGTCTCTAATCAGAAAATGTATAGAAAAGGATAACTGTTCTTTACTACAAATATAACAAAAACAAAACAAAAACAAAAAACCAAACCAAACCAACCAAACAAACAAACAAACAAACAAAAAAACACAGAAGAGAACAAACAGTGACACTGTAACAAAAAACTTTCAAACAGATCAAGTCCTGTCTCTGCCCCTTTGGTGCAGCTGTATTTACAGACGACAGGAGGCGATGCTGTGCCTCGGGTGGCAGCAGCCACGACAGTCACTCACAGACTCCAGTGTGGCACGGATGGTGATCAGGGAGACCTGTGTGTTCCAAAAAACTCATGTGGGAATGATGGCCACAAGGCTGTGATGAAACCTTTCCTGTGGGCAGTGTAAAGATCCTCTCTTTGTCCTTTGCCCAAAAGTTTTGGGGGCTAGGAGGGGGCTAGCAACTCCTCTGCAGGTACTGTCTGCCCTCAAGGAGTCTGTAGCAAATCCAGGTAGCAGTGACTGCTCTCTCTCTGAAGAACAGCACAGGGCAAGTGGGGTTGGGGGGCCAAGTCGAGGGAGCTCCTTCCAAGTGCCTCCACCAGCCCAAAAAACAGTGGCTGCCACCCACACAGCAGCCAGCAGAGAAAAGTGTGGTAAAAAATCCTGGAAAAATCTCTCCCTTCACCCCACCTCCCCCAGTCCTCCCCAGCCATCAAGTTGGAACATAAAGCTATCAGCCATCCTTTTGTTAGATGGTTCTAGGAGCAGGTAATGGGGGCTGAGCTCCAGCTCCCACAGCTCTGTGTTGGTAAGGGAGAGGAAAATATTCCATAAAAGATTCTGAAACTATAACAAAGTTCTTTTTGTTTCAGTCCCCCTGCAGTGGGCAGGAACACCTTTCACTAGACCAGGTTGTTCAGAGCTCCATACAACCTGAATTTGAAGATGCCCAGGAATAGGACATCCACAATTTATCTGGGCAACATGTTACAGGGCTTCACCAACCTCACACTGAAAAATTTCTTCCTAGTGTCTAACCTAAACCTACTATCTTTCAGTTTAAAGCCATTCCCCACTTTTCCTGGCACTACATGCTCTTGTATATAGTTTCTCTCCATCTTTCCTATAGGATCCCTTCAGCCTCCTGGAAGGCCACAATTAGATCAGTATGATGCCTTCTCTTCTCCTGACTGAACAATCCCAATTCTCTCAGCCTTTTCTCAGAGGAAAGATTCCATCTAATCATCTTAGTGGCCTTCCTCTGGACTTGCCCCAGCAACGTAATGTCCTTCCTGTGCTGGGAATTCCAGAGGTGAATGCAACACTTCAAGTGAGGTCTCACCAGAGCAGAATAGAGGGTCAAAATCACCTCCCTCAAAATGCTGGTCATGCCTCTTTTGATGCAACCCAGGATACAGTTGGCTTTCTCGGCTGCAAGTGCACATTGCAGGCTCATGTCCAGCCTCTCATCCACCAGCACCTCCAAGTTCTTCTTGGCAGGGCTGCTCTCAATCTGTTCAGTCGTGAGCCTGTATTGATACCCTAACCCAGCTGCAACACCTTGCAGATGGTATCCCATCCTTCAGGTGTGTCAACCACAACATTCAGCTTAGTATCATCTGCAAACTTGTTAAAGGTGGACTCAATCCCTTCATCTATGTCAGAAATGAAGATATTAAATAACACTGGTCCCAATACAGACCTGTGAGGAGCACCACTTGTTACTGCATTATAGTCTGAGCTGTAGACTACTACCCTCTGGATCTGACCATTCAACCCTTTTTTTATCCATCTAACAGTCCATCTATCAAATCCATCTCTCTTCAATTTAGAGAAGAGGATGTTGTGGAACCCCATGTCAAAAGCACAACAGACATCCAGATAAATGATATCAGCAGCCTTTCCCTTGTCCACTGCTACAGCCACTTCACCACAGAATGCCTCTAAGTTGGTCAGGCAGGACTTGCCTTTGCTGAAGATTTTAAAGGCTGGTATAATGTTTCCATTTTTCCAGTCAACCAGGACTTCTAACTGCCATGACTTTTCAAAAGTCATGGAGTATGTCTTGGCAACTATCTCAGCCAATTCCCTCAGGACTCTGGACTGCATCTCATCGGGTCCCATAGACTTACATACATTCAGGTTCCTCAGATGGTCATGAACCTGATCTTTATACAGTGGAAGGCACTTGGCTCCCCTAGTGCCACCTGCTGTCTATCTGCTCGAGAGCTGTGGGAACTGAGGTTGCCATTGAAGACCAAGGCAAAAGTTTGTTAGATACCCCTGTCTTGTCCTCATGCATTCTTACCAGTTTGGGATCTTCATTGTTTATTGCTCCAGCTTTGATTTCACCTTCCTCACCCTATCCCTACACAAGCATACTTCATCTCTGTACCCTTTCAAGGTCATCTATCTCAGTTTTCACTGTGTATATATCTCCTTCTTTCCCTTTAGTTTTCCTTTTAGTTTGACCAGCAGTTCCTACTCAGCCATGCCAGTCTCTTGTCTTCCTTTCCCTATTTCTTCCTGGGGATTACTAGCTCTTGCACTCTGTGAAATATTTCTCTAAAGATCTGCCAATTCTGTTCCACTCCCTTATCTCTGAGAGCAATCTCACAGGAGATCCTATTGACTACCTCCCTGAGGAACTGGAATTTCGGTTTTCTAAAGTTCAGGGTCTTAACTTCATGCTTCTCCTGTCCCATATCCCTCAGGACTGCAAACTCCACAATGCATGATAACTTCAGGCCATTCTACCTCCAATCTTGATGACCCTGATGTGTTTGCTTACATTGGTGGCCATTAGATCTAGTATTGTTCATTAGATCTCTGATAGGGCTGTCTATTACCTGGGTCACAAAGTTATCCTCCATGCATTTCAGCAGTCTCCTGGATTTACTGCAGCCCTTTGTGCTGCTTTCCCAGCAGATGTCTGGGTGGCTGAAGTTACCCAAGACAGGACCCTGTGAAAATTATACCACCTGTAGCTGAAGCATGAAGGCTTAGTCAATAGGCTCCTCTTGATCAGGGGCCTGTCGTAGACACCAACCACAAGGTTTACTTTGTTGATTTGGTCTCTGATTTTTACCCACAGGCTTTCAACTTGTTCATTGCTATTACTCAGCGGCAACTCTTCACACTTAATCTACCTCTTAATGTAGAGAGAAATTCCTCCCCCTCTTCTTCCTCGCTTCCACCTTCTGAACAGACTGTAGGCGTTGATAGTCACACTCCAGTCTTGTGATTTGTCCCACCAAGTGTCAGTAATGGTTACAAGGTAGCTACTTTCTAGCAGCGCAGTGTCTTCCAACTTATTGCTCATGATGCATGCATTGGTGCCAACGCACTTCAGCTGGGCTGTAGGTCATGGTGTCTTCCTGGAGGAACAAACCTGAATTGCTTTGAGATATTGTCCTGGTGTCACCCTGCTGGCTTCTCTTACCTCAGAAAATCCTGGGTCATCTCTGTAAGACTTCAAGTGTGCATCAGTGGGGCTAGCACTGTTCAGAGTCACCAGCAGAGAGCCTTCACTAGTACCCTGTCCCTCTAACCTTTGCATATCATCCCACAGCTTGCCAAGGACAATCCTGATATTGTCCCTCTCCTCCATCACATCTAGTTTAAAGTTCTAATTATTGTGTCTGGTAGTGTTTATCTTGTGCCTATGTACAGTTTTGCTGTTCATGATTCTGAAGAGAAGTCTACATGTATAGATGGCAAACATGATCTCAAAGTGAATTTGGAACTCCTTAGTATCAGAAGTTTATAATTTATTTGTTTTTAAGGTACTGCTAACACATAAGTCCAATAATTACTTGCTTAGCACTATAGTCATGACGTTTTCTTCCTACAAGTGCTTAAGTGGACAGAATTGCTGAGCACAGAGTTGGAATCTAGCATTCGACCTTAATTCTACCTTTAGAGACAGAGAGAATGAAAAAAACAAAAAGTAATAGAATTGAACATCTGATACAGCAATAATAAAAACAAAAATATATTTTTCACTTGTGTATGACTGGTTTGTGAAAGATTGAGTGTCGCGGTCCGGAAGCGAAAGAAGGAACGGTCTACACAGGGGAGGCTGTGAACAGGTGTGCACAAGTGTGAACACTTTATTAGGGGCGCATGGGACTCATAGGGTTCAGTCGGAGCATTCCAGAACTTGAGTGAAGTTAGAGATGGAGCACGACACAAAAGGAAAAGGGAAAGAGTGTTTATAACTTATAAGGGAAAACTGGGGGTGGCTTAGCCTTATAGGGTGGTGTTGCATTGCCCCAACAGCTAGCCAGTGAGGTTTTATGGGTACATGAACCAATCAGGGGGCTGTAACTGGGGTTTCTATAACCGATCAGAACATTTGAACATACAGAAGTAATAGAATGGTAATAATTATCTATCTAATACATCTTTTATCCTGACTATAACATTTGAACAGTATGAAAACTTGCAAAAAACAGCAGCTCTATGGCAAAGGGTATATAGTTGGTGGTTGTGGCAGTCTCTAGTTAGCAGTAGACAGTTTCATCCATTGATAAAAATTATTCTCTTGGCAGTCTCTGACATGTGCCTCCGCCGACATTTGAGGGCAGTAAAAAATGTATACTAACAAACCTAGGTGGAAGCATGAAGTTTGAATATTTGGATATGGAAGGCATTTTTTCATACTCCATCTTTTACAACTTCTAGACAAACCTGCAGGTTTTTTTACGTGCAATCAGTTGGTTTAAAGTACCTGGGCTTTCCAAGCTTGAGCTGAGGGGTGGCTTCTCCACAAAAGTGCTCTTGCAATGAAATTTCGTATGTGGCTTGTAACAGAACAACAGCACACTGCCTCCATTTTCTTATTCTGAGTGGTATTTCTGTTGTTAGTTTACCCAGCTAGACTATTCACTTCCTACACTAGCCCTGCATTACTGAGCATTTTTTAGTAAACTTACCCCAGTCCACATGGTTACCAGCACAGAGGAACCATCTGCTCAGAGACCACATGCAGAATGGTGCTTTGAATTGCAGATGAAAAAAAAAGAGATGAACTGGGACATATAACAGCCACTGGTTCTTGTTCTTCTGAAGCTTGTTATGAAAACCAACATGTAATACATTTTTCCACTCCTTTGTAATTTTTAATAGTGCCTGTAGGTTAAGTCACAAAGTTTACTCAATTTTATCTCCAATTCTTTTTGTTTTCAGTATTCCACTCAAAAGCTTCAGGAGACTCTTATTGTTTGTCTTCCTAAAAGATTTAGCTAATGAAAAGTATTCAAAATAATGTGTTTTTTTTTTTGTACTGAAATGTTTGTTCTATATTTTTGTTCTTTAAATTCTAGGGTAAAAACCCCTTTTTTCTAGTCTGAATCATGAAATGTTCTATTCTGAAAAAGATACTGTCTAATGTGGTTAACGAATATGATTAGAGCTAATTCTCAGGAGTCTGATAAATTATGTTAACCAAAATTAACTTTATTACTTGCTAGTGACTCTGGTTGCTGAATATAACAGCTGTGGAAATCAAATAACTGTCATTTCAATGAGAGATTTTAAATACATATAAATATATACTCCTGAAAAATAGATAATTTGCTCTGGATGAGCATGGGTGGTTTTGCTAGTTGTTCTTCTACTCAGCTTCTAGTTTGCTCATACAATATGCATTTGTTTGTGCAGGAAATGAAACCTGTCAAGGGGAAATGACCACAGATAGTAACTTGAGAGGTTCAGGTTGAGGATCAGGCATAAACCTTTAACTGTGCTCTGCTACCTCTTAACATGGTAGCAGAGCACAGTATAGATCCACCTGCAGAGAATAGGGAATCTCAGAGGTTATCCACATTTAGCTAGACAACACCATCTTGTCCTGATCTAGTGATGGTGACAATCTGAAAGGATTTTGGGGTGAGGACACTGTAGATATTTTCCAACCAGCATTTTCACAATTCTGGGAAAAAATTATATAATGCAGAAAAATGCACAATTATTTTAGCATTACACTTGATTGAAATGTTAATCTTTAAAATACTAATCTGGATTAATATCTAAAATAAATGTTAAAAAAAAAAAGAGTAGGTAGAAAGTAGCTGAAGCTACAAGAAAACACATTTTTAAAAGGTATAATAAAACATCTATGGACTAGAGTCACTGACTTATAGGTAAAACTATTGCTCTTTTTGGTTAAAATAGTGATCTCCAGTGACCAATAACAATCTTTAATGGCCACTTTCTCAACCCAAAAGGCAATTACTTCTTTCCCATTGTAAACCTCTGTACTGGTTTAGAGTTAAACTGGCAGGAGAAATGAATCCAACTCAGAATGGGATTGCAAGTCAGAATAACAATTTAATAAAAGATCACAAAATACACTGATACAGAAAATTCGTTTGTGCCACAAAAACACCATATGTACAGCCTAGCACAGTGGGGCACAAGCACAACCCCTGTGCAGAGCACCACGTGGCCCCCCTGAGTTCAAAGCAAAAACAAGAAACAAACCTGCTGGTGAAAGTGATGGCTGCAGTCCAGTGGCAGTCGCAGTCTGGTCGAGGCTCTGGTCCTCCTCTGGATCTGAAGAGAGCTCCCAGTCCCCAAACCCCAAGCTTATATCCACTTGGGCTCAGATGGGAAACGTCCAGTCCCTCCCCCTGGGTGAAGACTTTCACAATGGGTGACGTACTCTTTGAGGTGAACAATGGCATATTTTTAGCATCCCTGATGGCTCATTAGCAGATATGACCCCTCAAGTGGGTGTGGAGGCAGGAGAACTTCCTTATCCCACAGAAGGTTCTAAAAACCCAGTTNGTGGAGGCAGGAGAACTTCCTTATCCCACAGAAGTTTCTAAACACCCAGTTTTTAGCCTGAGGGGTCAGGTGTGCCCTGGATTGCTGCTGCAAATGGTCCTTTGTGAGCAGTTTGTGAGAAAAATGACATTGAGGATTTAGACTACACACCCACACAGTGACAAAATGAGCCTGGCTACTAAAACCAGGACAACTTCAAAAAGAGTAATACATGCATATATATTCCTATTTTTAAATCAGATTTAATTTGCAACAGTAAAACTAACCACGCAATTATAGAAATCATAGATATAAACAAGTAATAGATTTAAGTAACAGAGATCTATAATATTGTCAGTGATAGCTTTCCTGAAAGAAGAAAATCCCACTGTAATTACTCTTTTCTTGGTCCCCTAAAAAACCAAGAAACATGAAAAAAAAAACATAAACAAAAACAAAAACAAAAAAATACAAACCTTCAGTTGTAAAAAAATTGCCATCTAGTAGCAATATTACAACATTATTCCATTATCCATAACATCTGGAAAAGTTGACAGGAGGTCTCTGGAAAGTCTTCTCTAATGTTTTAAAGTGCTTTTGCAGCTCTCTTCCCTGTCTTTATTTTACAACACTCGCATTCCCTCTCATTAACCTGTTTTCTCATTGACAGAAAAATGCTGGACTGATTCCATGGGTACCATTTCAGTCGTCTAGTGTGTCTATAATCCCTGTCTATTGGTCTGTTTTCCTCACCAGGATCAAAGTCTCTCTCTGCTTTAAGCTCTGAGGTGTCTTAACGTGTCATATGTGTAAGATCAAGAAACGTTGTATTCATTTTCTGGAAATCTCACAATTACACATTCAAGTTTGGAGTTGAGAGACATGCTCAGAGAAAGTGAGAGTCATATCAGTTTGTCTATAAAATTTCAATGTATCAAGAAGAGATGGGAAAAAAAGCAAAACCAGACACATAATAAAGAATTCTTTATTTAAGTGAAATTACATTCTATTCACGACCAAACAAACAAACAAACAAACAAACCAAACCGAAACAAAACAAACAACAAAACAAACAAACAAACCCCAAAACAAATAGCAGAGGTCTTCCAATCAAATCCCAGTTGCACATTAGCCATGACACAACTGCATTTATCTGGAGACTTTTTTTTTTAAAACCAGAGACATTAAGGTCAAGGAGAAAAGCTTCTATAGGTACATTGGTGACACAAGAAAAACCAGGGAACATGTAGACCTTTTCTAGATGAAAACAGAAGACCTGATAAGATATGGAGAAAGCTGAGGTCCCCACAATTTTTGCACCTCAGTCTTCACCAGCAAGTGTTCCAGCCACACTGTTCAAGTTGCAGAAGGCAAGGACAGTGACTGGGAGAACGAAGAATGTGTTTGAGACCATTGTGACCCTGAAGGTCCACAAATTCAGACTGACATTTTTTACCTGGATTTATGCAAAGCATTTGACACTGTCCCGCATGACAACTTTGTCTCTAAACTGGAGAGAAACAGATTTGATGGGTGGATCACTCGGTGGATAAAGTGCTGGCTGGATGGTTGTACTCAGGCAGTTGTGGTCAATGGCTCAATGTTCAAGCGGAAACCAGTGGCAAGTGGTGTCCTTGGGGGTGGATCAGTATTGGGACTGATGTTGCTTAATTTCTTTGCAACATGGACAGTAGGATTGAGTTGAGTGCACCCTTAGCAAATTTGCCCACATCAGTGTTGCACTACCAACAGCATGGTGCAATTGACATGCTGTAGGGAAGGGATGCCATCCAGAGGTTCCTTGACAGACTTGAGAAGTGGGCATGTGTCAGCCTTATGAAGTTCAACAAGTCCAAGTGCAAGGTCCTTCACCTGTATCAGGAAATTGTAAGTGCAAATGCAGTCTGGGTAGACAGTGGATTGAGACCAGTACCGAGGAGAAGGACTTGGTCGACAAGAAGCTTGACATGACCCATCAACGTGTTCTTGCAGCTCAGGAAGCCAATTGTATCCTGGGCTCTATCTAAAGTAGCACAGCTAGCAGGTTGAAGAAGGTGACTCCCACTTGGAGTACTGTATCCAGTTCTGGGGTCCCCAACAAAAGAAGGACAATCAGGATTGCTGAAGACAAGAGGAGGCTCCACGGAGACCCTAGAGCAAGAGGCTTACATGAGTGCTGGAGACAGACTTCTGACAAAAGCACGTAGTGATCAAACAAGGGGGAATGGCCTTAAATGAAAGAGGGCAGGTTTAGATTGGACATTAGGAAGAAATTCTTTACTCAGAGGGTAGTGAAGCACAGGCATATGTTACTCAGAGAACCTGTAGGTGCCCTGTGCCTGGAACTATTCAAGGATAGGTTGGATGGGGCTCTGAGCTAGCTGATGTCCCTGTCCAAGGCAGGGGCCTTGGAACTAGGCGATCTGTAAGGTCCCTTCCAACCCAAACCATTCTATGTTTTTATGTTATTATGATTCTTTTCATTCTCTCATTCATACATTTATACTTCCAGTATTTTGGAGTAACAGCCAAGTCATCAAAAGTCACTGTTGCACCTCTCTTTATATTCATGTCATTTCTAGATTGAACGGTTCTGAATGTGCTCCTCAAGTGATTTAAGAGATGCTTCTGCCCCACAGCAGAGCTCATATTCCCTGCCGAATTTCTCAATTTTCAGAACAACACCTTCCCTACCATGTGAGAATTTAAAGTGAAAATTAAATAAAGTGGCCCTGCACAATCTCTGTCTAGAGGCATATTACATTCTGACCTACAGAGTCACCACTCACCCTCACTGTTCATGACACCAAGGGGATGATTTCAGTCACTTTTATTCTAAAGGTACTTTGGTTTTCACTCAGGATATGGTCCTTGCTTGGTAACACTAATGCCTCTGTTCAAACAAAAGAGAAGGTTACCAAAATAAAAACTTCTTTGTGTTTTTGGTGCTAAATTAGTGAGGTTCTCCTCCCTGCTATGCTAAGCTACAAATAAATTAGCAAGCTTTTTAGAAAAATACCTTGCAAGGTTTCCTTAATTAATTTAGACATTGTGAAATGATGGATTTTAGCTGTACAGAATGGTAAACAGAATAGGAAGTGTTTCTGAGCATGCTGCAGATGAGGTAAGTAAATCAATAGTTTGTGAGGGAAAGCTTCCAGTGCTATAGATTGTTTGAACTACATACCATTTTGTCAAATTCACTTTAACATGAGCAAACAGATCCACTATAAGGTGAATACTGAGAAGCACTATTTCTACTGTTTGCATTTAAAGGCCTAAAGTTAAACAGATTTTTATAATCAACTAAGTTTTCATAATAATATGAAAGCTTTTATTTAACCTTTAAGCAGTTGATAGACCAAGAATTCTTTTTCCCGTTTGGATCAGTTAGAAACCCAGTAAATTCTATCAGCTTAATTTTTTCTTTTCTTTATTCATTCCCTTTTGTTTTATTTACAATTTTTAGAATACCCTTCTCTCTGGGAATTATTTTTGTCAAGAGACCTGAAGGGAAGTGTCATCCAAAACAAAATAAATACTCTCAACTTTGAAAAAAAATCCCAACAAATATCAGATCTGGCTAATAACTTCCTTGATGAAAATACAATTTCCTCCTTAAAAATCACATTCATCACATCCTTAAATGTTCACAAGTGTTGAACAGAGATGGAATTAAGCACCTGTTTCAAGCACTTTGTTGCAATGAAGTCCTGTAATAATTGCTCTTACTTTTGAAAGACAGTTGTCATGTTTTCTAATCACCTGTTCTACCAAAACTAAAACCACATTCTTCACGTAAGGTTCACAGCCGGATTGCAAGTGCTCAGAACTGGAGAGCCTATTTAATATTATGATTCATATAGGCTTGCATTTAAAAAGTGGTTAGTATAGTTACTCAGCCTACCAACCAAGGCTCTAGTTTACTTTACTGTGGTCCTTCAAGACATTGTTTATTAACTAGTTTGGGTAGAAAGACAGAAAATCTGAGATTCAGAACATAACAAAATTGAGGTTACTGAAATTTAAATTAAAAGGGACAGATCTGCATTTAAAACAATGATTTACCTCCTGACATATATACAGACTTTCCTTAGGCTTCTTTCTAAGCTTTCTAGTGAGGGCCCAAATTTGTCCACGCACTGCAAAAGAAGCTCTTTACTGTCTTGAGGTGTCTTGGTTCTCTACTGTTAATTTTTCAGCCAAAACATCACAACTGTCTGACAGGTAGACAGATTACTTTCGCAATGTACTTAGGATTTTAGATGGCTAACATGATGCCTCTTCCACTCTTCCACTCATGATAAGGTAACTACCTATTCAAGCATGATTAATATCACTTACATTGAACTTTTCTTATATGCATGAAAACCTTAAAAGTTCTAGATCCAACGTTCATGCTGTTAGCCTTCTATTTATGGTGCTCAAAATTTCACCGAGGGATCAAACTGTTGCAGTATAGTACATGTGGTAATATGTATTTTCATTAAGTCTTATTATTGGGTAGTTACTGAATTCATTAATGTGGAATTCAAGCCTGTCACAGAGCTAGTTTCAATAAATAGGAGAAGAAGGAAAGGAATTTTATACCAGTAATTTTATGTACGGAGTTTGGAGGTGGAGGTGTTATATAATGTGTAAATAATGTGCATTTTTTTCTGAAAGTTCTGTCAGAATTTGTTTACAGAACAGATCTGGGGACATGAATGCCAACCACAAAATCAGAACAGTATCATGTCTAACAAATTATAAACGCACTTGAGTGACTGAAGTGTTGACATAAGCAAAGCAACAAAGGAACACTAATTCAGATGGCAATGCTTCCTTGCATTACAAAGGAGATACCTAGGGCACTCACACAGACAGGTCAACATATCCTCCTAACCAATATCTTCAGACAATGTAAAAAACCAAGATGTGGTTACCAGGTAATGCTTTTGAACAGTCTGTGCTAGACTTGGAAACTATTTTGAGAATTTTTTAGAACCTGTTTTTAAGATATCCATGTTTTGAATCATCAGAGATTAAAATAGAATAGGTTTCTAAAAATCCTGGGTATTTTTTGTCTTTTTCGTTGAGAAGATATGACTCCTCAGAAGTTCACTAGGTGTTAATGTATAGGTGTTGACACTGGAAAAAAAGAATTTGTGGTTTTTTTAGACCCCCAAAGATAATACCCTGAAAGGAGTGGCCCTTGTTGTGTCACATCACTGTTAGGACATGAAATGCACAATAACATTCTAACGTATGCACAATAGTGCCAATAGTTTTGCTGAAGTAGCATGGAGAACAACACTATCATCATTATAACAAACAATCTAGTTCAGCATTTTCCATCAATATTGATATTTATTTCAAAGCAATCACCATATCCCTGTCATTTTCTGTTAATAGTGAGTGTGCCTTGCCATTGTCCACAACCAAACTTTATTCATGAGTGCCCTAGAATTTAAGAATGTTCAGAAACCTGATACCAGAATATGTTCTCCCCTCTAGCAAGGTTGGTTTTCTTGCTTCCAGGAGTTAAAACTGCTTTCTCAGCTATGAATTCAGTAAGAAGTTACTCTCTGCAATGTGTAGCTGAAATCAGATTTCTGAAACGACTGTAACAGGCTCTGTGAGAGATATGTTAGTTTCATTCTACATATTTTCAGTAGTCTTACTTTAAGATTGCTTAATTTACACTAAATGAAGCAAAATATATTAATAAATGTAGTGGTGTTGCTGTACACTGCTTTCTTTCCCAGTATTCAAATATGAAACTTTATCCTGCCTGATGAGTGTGAGTCCAGTTCCACTGAAGCAGTTTAGTTAAGTGACTATACACCAATAAAAACAGGATCACTTGTGTTTGCAAATTCAGAGCAAGTATTGAGAGTTCAAAGTGTGTGGTTTCAAAAATTTATTGGGTACCAAAGCAACGCCAAAAACTCATTAACATTTATATAATTTCCAGCCTCATTATCTCACTCAGATGTTTCCATGACTGTCCCTTTAAAGAATTCCTGTCTAAATTTTATTTACATTTGTTCAACAATATTGATGCTTAATGAATAAATGCAGTATGCTGTCAGTACTGAAGACTAATTACATCTATGTATGAGCCTGAGAACCTCATTGAAAACTCTGCAGTAGCTAAACTGGATTTAAATAAACACTTTAGTGTAGTGCTTTAATTACATGCGAGTTTGTAATGTAATTTTTGGCTGTTTAAACTATAATTTAGTCTGAGCTAATTACAAATGATTTTCTATTCAGTAATTAATAATAACAAAATTGTAATTAGACAGCTGCTCTGGATCATGGTGGCAGTTTGTGTTCGCTGGCTCCTGATAGACTGGCAGATAAACTAAAGCTGCATTTGGGAGCTCGAATATACTGCACCTTTCTGTGTTTTGTTTCCTATTAGAAAAGCTGTTACGGTTGTGAATGCTTCAAAGTGCTCCTTGGTTTTGAAGACTAAAATTTTAGATTTTCAGTGGGAACGTCCTGTGATTCTGCCACTTGGGGAGGTGGATCATTCTTCTTATGGCAGATAGAGAATGTTCCTTGCTCGTGCTCAACAGAAAAGAAAGTGAACTTCAGTTTTTCCTGCATGCTATGTGACTACATCACAGCAAAGTACCCTAACTCAGTGAGAAGACCAGCAACATCAGCAGCAACTCACCACCTAGCTGAAAGCTGCATACACTACAGAAAGGGAAATTAGGAATGATGCTTTCATATTTCAGCATTTCAGTAAATGCTCCATGCTCTGGAAGTGTTGATGGCAAAAAACCCTCTCTGATATCAGTAATACTTCAAACACTGTGGACACACAGAATAAGATTTGTCATATATAACTCAAAACAACAGTGCTATACTTTTGCTGATTTGCAAGCTTCCTCATCATTATTTATATTCAGCAGGCTGTATAAGATAGAATGAATCTTCTTCCAATAACTATCTGAGATTATCTGTAATCACCAGAGATTGATTCTGGAGCCTAAAGAGATGCCAGAAAAAGACAGAAAGGGCAGCTAACTCCCTCTTTATTTGGGGTTGCAGACTAGTCAATTTCTAGTATGGACTCTATTGTTTAGCTGGTGTGGCGAATGTCTTACATTTTGAAAATGCAGTTACACTTCCCCAGTTTCCATTTACAAAGAAATTGAAAAAGTTTTAATAGGTTAGCTTTGGGATACATTTGATATCCTCCTATTCAGAGTAGGCCATAAAGTCCAAATTTGCCCAAAGTTGGGGAAAAATACAAAACCAGTCATTCAGTGGGGGCTCTTTTGAAAGTTATTACTTCTAACAACTGAGTTGATTTTTTATGCCATTTTATGCCACCTAATGAAAGATAATAACTGAACACTGAGTAATACACTGCAAAACACCTTTCACATGTGTTAGGATCAGAATCTACCATAAGCATGGTGTTGTCAGCATGTAGACAACGCTGAAACAAGACTTTGACAGAATATTTTATATATATGTTTATATAAACACAGAGTTGTAACACTGGAATATCTTAATACATACTTTTACATCCTCATTACTTACAGTAAGCTCATGTCCTAGTACATGTGAGATACTGGCAAAGGTGGTGCATCTCTAATTGAAAAATCCACTTAAGGAATAGCAAATCACCAGGAGCATTTGCACTAAAATTTAACTACAAATCAGTCATGCAAATAGGATACTTAATACCATTTCCAGTCTATAATTATGTAAACATTTTGAACAACATATTGCAAAGTTCTTTTCTTAAATCACGCATTTCAAACATGTTGTCTTCTAATAATCATCAGTTTAACGATGTCTTCCATGAAGCATTTACATGGGAAGAGGTGAATGATTTGTCTAAGTCTAAAATCTAAACCCCCAGACTACCCTAACTTAGGACAAAGTCATAAATTTGAAAAATAGAGTAAAATGACAATTCTTTGGATAGACACAGAAATGAAGAAAATTGTGCCTGTCTCAACACATTCACTTTTCATGGTCTACAGAGAGCCATATAAATCAATTTAAAAATAGATAGATTAAATGAAAAATAATCCCTGTATCATTTTTCTGTCTGTTTTGGAACACTTATCTGTTAAAATTATCCTTGATCTTAATCTGGTAAAGAATCTTTTAAATACTTTCCAGGCTCATAGTGCAGTTCTTTATGTACCTGGTATGTTTCCTGATGCAAATTTAAACTAAGACTTCTAAAATTAATAAACAGCTCTTTCTCTATTTTCCTCTCTTTCTAAGCTTTCAATGAAAATTTATAAATTTAAAAAACAGAATCTTTGGATTTATGTTGGCTTCCTAAAATTTTGTTAACAGCAAAAACATATAATAATACTGCAGTTGCATGCACTTGGTAAGTGGATTAAAAACAAGACCTACTTTTAAATGAAACACCATTTTTCATGGAAATCTACTCCCAGATCTGCATCTAAGTTAGATGACATCATCCCATGAAGTATTATTGAATTGATTTCTATCTGGCCCACAGGCCAAAGGATTTTAGAGAGCACTGCAGTGCAAACCCACTTACCTTAGCAACAATATTTTGCTATTTTTGGTGTATTCAGTATGGGTATGGTATGGGCCAGTAGTAAGAACAAAAATTGTAAATATTAAATTATCTTAAAAACTATTTTAAACTTTTTCTGTGTCTGAAAAGAGCACAGGAATCCTGATGGACACTAAACTGACAATGACCCAATAATGTGCCCTTTGGCAAACAAGCCTAACAGTGTCCTGCATTAGGAAGTGTGACCTGCACACTGAGAGGGCTGATCCTTCCCGTCCACTCAGTACTAGTGAGGTCAGTGCTGCCATGTTGTGCCCACTTCTGTACTTTGAACAAACACTACCAGATGAATAGTGTCAGGGGGCAGGTCCAGTGTGGAAACCCACAGTGGCATGAGAAACCACAGAGTCTGGCCATTGACAATGCCCTCTCATCCTGTGGCAAAACAATAAACACAGTTCTGGGGCCCTCAGACACCATCTCCCAGCAGGCTCATGTGCTTCTCTAGAGTCAGCCCTGCTGAGTGCAGGAAAATGCCTGCCCAGATGTGCAGCTGCACTCTACAAGGGCATCAGCAGAACACTACAATGAGCTTAACATTTTGCCTGCTATTCCAGCCAATAAACATTCATATGCTTTCAGCAGCTGCCCTTTTCCCAAAATCAAAAAGCTACCCACTGTAAAGAATGCTTTCCTAAGATCTCACAGCAGTGCAGGAAAAACAGAAGGAGAATTTTTTGAGGTTCAGAATGAGTTTATTTAAAATCAGTTTCACATCCTTGAGTAGCTTCTTGTTTTGCTGCAACCAGCACCACATTTGCCAGCTTCCTGTAAGAAGAGATTTTCCCCACATGCTCTCCCAGCCTCCCACTTCCATGTGCCAGTTCAGCACTATAGAAGCCCTTTGAGCAGCTTCCAGGATGCAGATCCCCCTGTGCACAGCTCAGGGATGTGGGCCACGCTGACTGTTCCAACCCTGATGGGCCCTCTCTGGTGGTTTAGAGTTAAACTGGCAGGAGAAATGAATCCAACTCAGAATGGGATTGCAAGTCAGAATAACAATTTAATAAAAGATCATAAAATACACTGATACAGAAAATTCGTTTGTGCCACAAAAATACCATATGTACAGCCTAGCACAGTGGGGCACAAGCACAACCCCTGTGCAGAGCACCACGTGGCCCCCCTGAGTTCAAAGCAAAAAGAAAACAAGAAACAAACCTGCTGGTGAAAGTGATGGCTGCAGTCCAGTGGCAGTCGCAGTCTGGTCGAGGCTCTGGTCCTCCTCTGAATCTGAAGAGAGCTCCCAGTCCCCAAACCCCAAGCTTATATCCACTTGGGCTCAGATGGGAAACGTCCAGTCCCTCCCCCTGGGTGAAGACTTTCACAATGGGTGATTTACTCTGTGAGGTGAACAATGGCATATTTTTAGCATCCCTGATGGCTCATTAGCAGACATGACCCCTCAGGTGGGTGTGGAGGCAGGAGAACTTCCATATCCCACAGAAGTTTCTAAACACCCAGTTTGTAGCCTGAGGGGTCAGGTGTGCCCTGGGCAGCTGCTGCAAATAGGCCATTGTGAGTAGTTTGTGAGAAAAATGACATTGAGGATTTAGAATACACACCCACACAGTGACAAACTGATCCTGGCTACTAAAACCAGGACACCCTCCCAGTGGTACCACTGTACCCAAGCATCCTAGGTTCTTCTGCAGTCATACCTGACACAGCCTTTTCCTCTCCTTCTCCAAAATTCTATTTCCATGCTTGTAGTTTTAAGTACCTTCCAAAAATTCTGAGGCTGGTTATGTCTGCACTACACAATGCCTCCCAAAGTTTTTGAACACATACGGTGGTTTTTTTCTAGTCACAAGTGATATGCACTAAATTTCCTGGGTCCTTTAAACAGAATATTGAACTCTAAGTCAGAAAAAGGTGGATGACCCAGTCAATTTGTCACTGGCCACAGAGCAAATGTTATACATGTTATGTGATAAGAACCTTATTCTGAATTAAATCTCTCTATGCAACTGTGTATTATTTCATTTTTGATATGTATGAGAATTATTCCTTTTGGAGGACACTAACACTGAACCTCTGACTTGGGCACTCACTGAATGCACCCAGTTTCCTACAAGGGTCCAAGGTTGTAACTGAATATTACCCAGTCTCAAACGATATCTCTAATAGCAATATTTGGTTCAGCAGACTAAATATGATATGAATTAAAATCTTCAAGCAGCACAGGTGCCAGGGTCTCAGTACAAGCTTCTTCAGTCTCCTGGTCACGTAATCACTCAGATGGGAAGGGAGGTATTTAAATTCAGCTTCGAGACCCGATTCAGCAATGAATTAAGACCAGGCTTTTCAGAGCTTTGCCTTGTCCAAGTCATGACTTAAAAGGCTCCAATGACAGAGGTTCCATAGCTTCTCTGAACAATCTATTCCGATTTTGATCCTTTCTTATTGCACTAAGATGCTTCTTTCTGTAAACATAGCCAGGGAAGCAGATAGGCATTACGACTGTTCATGACATGAAAAAAACCTTGTATTTCAGGGCCCTTTTCCTATTACCTTTACCCTTCCAATAAAATAGCAATGGATGCTTCTTTTTGCAAGTGAACAAATATGTAGGTGAAATTGAGTTTCCGTTTCACCATTTTTAAGAAAGGTATATCTTTGCTGATGATTTAGGTGGTCCACTTCTGCATCTATTTGTGACGGTTAATTTTCTCTGCACACCTTGAATAATTCTGTCAACAATGCTGCTACAGAAATAGTCACTTCTATCCATGAAGGTTAAGGTTAGGTAAACATTTGTTAAGAATGCTATAAGTTTAATGTCCCTGTCTCAGGCAAAGGACTTTTTATCAGTTTTCACTAATCTTTATTCTGAGTCTGGGGCATATCACTTAAGTTAAGAATTGTCCCAATCCACAAAGATGTTTTCAACAGAAATGATAGCATAAAGAATAAAGATGCTATGTGTTTTGTAGCATGCAATAGTATTTGTTCATGTTGAATATCATATTTATTTAAAGAACAAGGTTGAAATAGCAAACAAGTTTTTTAGCAATCACTTTCATTCAGTATGTAGAGAAGTCATGCACACCAGCACAAGACATAAAGCACATCTGTACTTTTCAGCTTCTCTTTCAGGTAGCATTTTAAATGAAAAAATAATTAAATGGTTCTTTAATGTTAAACATTCCTTCACTTTTCTTTTTGTGTATGATGAGCTTCCCATAACTGCTACATGAAGAACCAGTTGAAACTCATCTGGTCATACATACTTCTATAAAACATGAACAGTGCTAAATACTTTAAAGTGAATTGATTTCCAATGAAAGTGTTTTAAACTCCTTTTAGGTCTAGAAATAACATTTTTTCCAAGCTCACTGTAACATGAGAATTAATTCTGAGAGGCAGGTGTGTGCCGCATGATTCATTTAGTCTGTGAAATGTATTGAAAATACATTTTTCTCAGAACTGTACCTGAAGCTTTTATTATAAATTTTAGGTGTGGTTCCTCTAACTTGTATTCTAAGTTGCATTTAGAGCTGATTTCTCTTAGATCACCTAAAGGATTTGCAATTCACAGTCTCTTTGTTAAGAATATAACAACAGAATGAGCAGCAAAACATGACAGGATATGCTCATACATATAAAACTTGGGTACAGTGCTGAAGAAATTTGCAAGTAAAAATATGCATTCTTTGTGCATTCACAAGAGTGGAATACTTATGAAAATGACATTCTGGTTACAGTCAATCAAGGGGGTTTTGTGTTGAAATTCTATTCATAGATGAATTGCATTCAAGATTCAGTACATTGAAGAGTAACAGCACAAAATGCATAGTTCACACTGTTGACCCCATAAACAGCTGGTGGTACAGGAAGAGAAATAATTTTTACAGTAGTTTGTCTAGTTACTCTAACCATGCTAGTATCAGAAGACTTCATTTCCCAGACCTATGAAATACTGTTACTATTCCTCTTGCATGCCTATGATCTTTATTAATCCTTGAAAATGTTTTATTTCCTTCATAAAATAGCCTTTTGTTCTTCATCCTTAAAACATTTATTTCTAGCATTGAATATCAACATCAGTAATTGAGATCAGGTTTTTAGTATAACACATGCCTCTCTACTATTGAAGAATTTTTAAATTGATTAGATGGTGTAATTTCATTCTTTCTTCTAATTAAGAAATAAGCCACTGCAATCTCTTGTTCATGGACATTCCTACTAAAGACAGCAGGCTCATCACATGAAACATTTCATATAGTTTTAGCTCTAGACTTTCACAAATTGCAAATTTAAGGGCAGATATTCAAAATATTTAAATGAACTTGAGAAGATGTGTAGAAGTTGATCAGCTGACTTCCAGTAGCAATCTTAAAACACTTCCTGAAAATGTTTGAGGGTTGTTTTCTTTTTTTTTTTCTAAAGCTTATTTTTCCCATTTGAGTTAATATCATAATACCTTAAGACCAGCTGGCAACTAAGCACCACACAGCTGCTCACTCACTAGGCATTCCTCCATCCCCACCCTGGAAGAAAAGAGAAGAGAATCCAAAGTAAAACTCTTAGGTTAAGATAAGAAAAAATTTATAATTAAAATAAACTAAAATACAACACTAATAATAGAAAATTTAAGGAGGTGTGGGAGGGGATGGGAGGTAAAATTGAAGAAAAACAAGTGCTGCAAAATACAATTTCCCACCACTGACTGACCACTGCCCAACCCAATCCCTGAACCTCAATCCAGATAACTCTGCACAGTTCATTTTCTGCGCATGAAGTTCTGTGGTGTGGAATATCCCATTGGCCAGCTCAGGTCACCTATCTTAGTTATGCTCCCTCTTGATTTTTTTATGCACTTACTCACTGGCAGAACATATCACTCTGAAAGAGTCCTTTACATAGTGTAGGCACTACTTAGCAACAATAGGTACCATAAACTTGTCTGAAATAATTTTGGGTTTTTTTCCCTGTCTAACCTGGACCAATTTTCACCAAATTTCATGACACAAAATGTAATTAAAATTCATAAAAAGAGAGCAACAGAGTAAAGAAATGCAAACCAAATGCAAATCCAAGCGTATAAATGTACTACATGCCAACTGATTCCTGTATGTGCCACTTGGAAATCCGATCCATGGTTTTCTTTTAGAAAATATTATTGAATCTCAGCTTCTCATAGCACTGGAGAGACAAGATTGTAACAGAGTCAGCAGCAGAGTCAGTGATCCAACCTGGGTCCTACTATTTGATGGTTGGCACATCCCTGTAGCCTCACCAACATTCACTTCCCTAATAACTTACAGGTGTGGCAGCATGAAGCAAAGATTGCTTCAAATAGTAGTGCAGGTAAGACCAGTATATCCTCAAAGGAAGTGCAAGGATGCACCCATACTGCTGTAAACACTGCCATGACATTGTTAAAAAAAAAAAAAAAAAAAAATTAAAGATTTCCAAAATGTTAAATATCATGCAAGGGAAGACTGTTTNCAAACAAAATAAAAATCCCAAACAAACAAAATAGCATGCCCTATTTTATTTAGTGGAGTGAGAGAGAGGCAAATAAATGAGTGTAGCCATATTAATTTTGGAGCTAATGGAAAGCAGCAGGATACAATGCTGTCTGAAAGTATCTTCTAATATGTTTTAATGAAAATATTCCAAAATCACCTTTAAGGATCTGACAAATTTCTCTATTTACTGAGACGGATTTTGAGACTTATTTTGATTTTATGTACTATTCAGTAACCACAATACTATACCTTAATAGGCTGACATAAGTGTGAGGTGAATCTTAGTGAAATTTTAATGCATAAACACTCAAGGAGTTAAAGAATAATCAGTAGTGTTATACAAAAATGCAAAATTTCAAGAAGGATCTTAGCCTAAGCCAACACAAAATCTGCCACTGATTAGCAAGGCAAAAAGTCGAACTGCATTTTTATAGGTACTCTAGCTTTTAAAACAACATAAGCAAACAAACTTTCATCCTACTATAATAATAACAACAGTTAAGTCTATTAGAATAATAATGTGCTTGTTCCATTTTAGTTAATCAGGTCAACCTTTTTGCTGTTTACCAATTACACTAAATACAGTTTTCTTACACATAGGCACTGCTGGCAAGGAAAAAAAAAAAAATCAAAACAAAACAAACCACAACCAAACACTTCATGTCAAATACTAAAGTATATACTTGAAAATATATATAAATCTCATCTCCCAGAGATTGGCTGACTTTTGGGTTTTTTCTGGTGCATGTAGTTTCCAGGTGATGGCTGAGATCATTCTTCACTTGTGCATTGCAGGAGATGAGCAACTGACATTCCTTGGGAGTCAGGATGAGAAAAATTCTTTACACAGATTGGTAGAATCCTTTCTTAAGTTAAATTTTTTTTACAGGAATAGAAAAAATATAAAATATTTAATACTCTGAAAAAGTATCAGGAAAAAGGGCAGTTTTTTCATATATATGTTGTTTTCTTTTATCATCAGCTTATCAAGAAATGACCCATCTAAAATATCCAGTGAGTAATCAGAGATGAAGATCATATCATTGAAGTAGGGCATAGAAAAGTAAGCTTTTTCTCCTTGCTAGTTACTCTTTGTAGCAAAATTATTAAAATTTCTCACCCCAAAACTGTTATGGCCAGAATTATTGCTTTTTGTAAGTTATTTCTCAGCCATTTATTTTCTAGCAATGACTCTGATGTTTTAAAAGTAGATAGTGTTTATTGCAAAGTAGGCTTCCAGAAAAGGCAATATTTAATATATAAATAGAAGTTTATTTTCTCTTAAACTAGTGATTCTGGATGCTGTCTCTGTACGTCTCAATAAAAATAAAATAACTCCACTGAATTCCCTTATTGCACATAGATGGAATTATCTATCTCTCCCTCTCTCTTTCCCTCTCAAAAAAAACCCCCAAAAAACCCAAATAAACAAACAAACAAAACAAAACAAAAAAGTGGGGGGGAGTTACAATTATGTATTTTCTTCTAATTTAACAGAATGAACTTTTTTTAACCCAGTAACTAAAGTCTGCATGTAGAAGTATTACAATGCAAAACAGGCTTACAATTTTTATCCACAAAAATCAACAAATTTAGCCAGAAAAAGCAATTAACATTCCTCAATGCAGGATTGCCAAGCTGTTAGAAATGCTAGAAGACCACAGCTTCATTGAAATCCCCAAATTTTCTGTAGAACCATTACCTCAAGCCCTCTCCTGTGCTTCTGGTATGAAGCCTGTTTATGGCCTAACATCTCTTGGAGCATTATAAGCAAGAGAATGTAGAAATAAATGCTTGAGGATAATTTAGAGGCTAGAGTGGCCCTAACCACCCTAAGCTTTGATGAGGTTGGTGAGGGTCCAGCTGGAGAATCCTTGTTGCTACATTTATACAAAGTTTGCTTATGGTTTCTATTTGCTGCTGAAGGAAATTCAGAAAATGACAAGAGAGAATTACTAGTGAGGACATATTTAGTTGAAGTAAATAATTGTTTTTGCTAGGGATATCAAAGATGGGACTAATATCCCTGCTATCTTAGGAGACAGTCATAAAGTTGGATTCTTTATGGAAAGCCTGAAACCCTGATGTTCCAGTAACAAAGGGTTTCTGTTGCCCAGTATGCTAAAGGTTCAGCCCCATCTTCTGTTCCTCAGTGCTATAACAATATTCAGGGAGAGTAGTTGAATAATACTTATTGTAGCCTTCTTTTAGGAGTTGTGAACAACTCTTCTGTGATTCTATGATTCTGGCAGACTGTATAGAACAAAGTGGAAAAAACACATAAGCATTGGATATATGTCGTCGATGACCTTAAATATGGTCTTAATGTAAAGGCATACAGCTTTAGGTACAAATACGTAGAAAACCAAGTGTGTGCACAGAAGCAGAGTGTGATGAGCTGAGCCCAGCTGGATGCCAGGTGCCCACCAATGTGGCTCTATCCTTTTCCTCCTCCACTGGGCAGAGAAGAGAAAACACAAAAAAAGACCAATGAGTTGAGAAAAGAACATGGAGAGCTCACCAGTTACTGTCACTGGGAAAATAGACTTGGTTCAGTAAGATTAACTGACTTTATTCTCCAAAAAAAAAAAAAAAAAAATAAAAATTGAGCAACATAATGAGGAATTCAACCATCATGAAACACCTTCTGTCCAGTCTCCCCTTCTTCCTCGGTTCAACTTCACTCTCAATTTTCTCTATTCCTACCCTCCAATAGCACAAGGGGATGGGGAATGGGGATTGTGGTCGGTGCATCACACATTATTTCTGCTGTTCATTCCTTTTGACACTCATCCTCTGTTCCAGCATGCAGTCCTTCCGGTGTGGGACAGTCCTCCATTAACTTCACCAGCTTAAGTCTTTCTCTTTCCCATGGGCTGCAGGTCTTCATTAAGCAAACCTGTGCTCCTCTTTCCATGGGGTCACAGGTTCTTTCAGCAGCCTGCTACAGCATAGGCTCCTCTATCCATTGAGTCAAAGTCCTTCAGGCTTTGACTTTAGGTCCTCCGTGGCCTGCAGGGGGATGGCCTGTATGGGGACAGCCTGCATCACCATGATCTTCAGATCAGACTGCACAGGTATTTCTGTTTAAGCATATGGAACAACTCCTCCTCCTCCATCTCCAATGACCTTGGACACATGGTGTGCTTTTCACATATTCTCACTCCTGTCCCTAGCTGCTGCTCCAAAGCATAATTTTTCCCCCTTCTTAATTGTGTTATCTCAGGGGCTACCTCTGTCACTGACAGACTCAGCCTTGGACAGTGGTGGGTCCATCAGACATGGGAGAAGCTTCTGGCAAGCTTCTCACAGAAGACACCCCTGCAGCCCCTTTATTACTTGCCACACAAATCCAATATATAGAACAATAGTAGTGGAGTTTTGAAAGATGAGATATTCTGGAAGCAGATAACAAGAGATAATTATAATTAGAAGTTTAACTCCAAAAGACACTGTTCAGCTTTATCTGGAAGATCAAAGTAAGAATAAACTAGGTGATACAAAAAAAGAAGAAACAGGATTCCAGTTACTATGGTGCTTTAATACACCAGTGAACTGACAAAGATACACATATGTGCAGGCATCTTGACCAGCAGAAACTGCAATCTGCAATGGTTGTCCTTCAGCCATATAACGTTTTCCAGATTATCTGATGATTACTAACTTACTTCTGTTGGTTAGGAAGAAATTATTTTAGATAGAAGAATATATGTTTCTTATCCAAATCTAAAGGTAAATTCAGGTCCAAAAGCAGAGGAGGTAAACTGAACCTCACAGACAATTCACTATCATAATTGGAAATCTCCTTATGATCTTTCACAAACACAAGTAACCTGGCACTAGCACTGAACTCAAAGATATATATTGCTGTTCTCCAAATGTTTGTTACATGAAAAAAATTCATAAGAAGGCAACGAAGCAAAATTATTACATTTATATAGGTCTAAAAATGAAAGCTTCCTTGAGGGGCCCAGTTATCTGCTCACAGAAATGCCAGGGGAATTTTAATGGCTGTTAAGTCTCAGCTACAATGCAAAAGTTGATCTAATGTATTGGCCCAAATACAGTGCTTCTTCCCATCACAGCAGAAAAGGCTTTCACTGTTATACAGAGAATATGCCTATTTCCCCCCTCCTTTACAAAATTTAAATCTGTGATGTTTTCATCAAGGGAGATGACGATGGAGTTACAGAGATCTGTGATTAAATTTGCTCAGCAGCAATCTGCAAATAACCTGCAGCATACTGTTTCCATTTTTTGCTTCACTTTGTAACCCACAGTGAGTGATGACTTGGAAGTACTGTTCACAAAAAAAAAACAAAAACAAAAAGGCACATGTCGGACTAATTGGTCCTTGTACTCTGAAATGAAAAACGGTGAGCAGAAAGTCATCACAGGAAACACTAGAAAAGAAAACAATTTCAAGTCAGTGCATCTCCCCTCCGCTGTCACCTGACTACTGCAAATAGCTTTTATGCAGTGCTTTGTCCTTGTCATAGGTCAGTAAGAACTACTACCTTGTGTTTCAGGGAAAGCTGATTGTTGAACTCATTGATCTCTACAGAGCATAGAAACATACCAAAAAGGCTGTTCATTCATAAGTTATTAGAGTGAATAATGTTAGAGCCTTGTGTTTTCTCCATCTGTTTTTTTCCTTGCCTATAAACTGAGCTTGTTTTTTCACTGGGCTTTGACAGATCAGAGTGAGCAGAGCTTCTTCTAGATACTCCGTGCTGTACCAGTCAGACTTCACTGTTGACTGGTAACCCAAAAGCTCTACTTGTAGGCTCCAGGACAACCTTGACAACACTGAGATAATCTAAGGGCACCACAGACTAAAGCAACGTTGTAAAGGTCTCCATCTGGGTGTTTCCAGAACACAAGGCATATTTATTTTCTGAGGTCTCATCATTCTTCCAGGACTGAACACCTGCTCCTGCTCAGTGGAACCTGGAAGGATGAAGCTTTGAAGATCTTTCTCACCTGCCTCTGGCAGTTTTTCATTTCTCTGTTCTATGTGCATTTGTATTCATGGAATTTGTTATTGTTGCTTAACTTCGCAGAGAATCGTTGGACTGAAGCACCTCTCTTCATTTCTCTAACTAGTGCCATTTGACCTACTAGACAATTTAATCCAGCCTCCACTTTTGAATGGATTTTCTCACAAGTGGCAATCTCTAACAGGGTCACTTTGAGAGGCAACTTCATTGCATGTTACCTTGCGCCATAATGAGGGCAATTTCAAAAGGTATTCAATCAAAAGAAAGGGTGTTTTCTGCAAAAGGCTTCTGTCCTCTCAGTTTTCACTCGTCCTTATGTGAAATATCTCCATCTGTGTCCTGTAATTCTGTTAATTTTAATTTTTGCTTGGTACAAGTTGCAGAACTACTGCAGAGTACTCGAATCCACATTGGAATTCCACAAGTTTAAGAGGAGTTAAATTGTCCCTAAGGAAATGGGAGAATTCCTGTTTTCTCAGGCAGGCCTATTCACAAATTCCTTTTTACCTCTGACACATAAACAGATTGGAAAAGATGGATGAAGCAGGAAAGGTAGTAAGTTGTCTGTGTACTATTCATCTTAGTTTGTGTTTCAAGTTACTGAGAGGCTTTGATTTGCACAGTATATCAGAGATTACATTTTTCCCTCCACAGTAACCATACCTTGGCTATATATTTGCTAATGCTGCAAGATCTTGTGTCTTTTCAGTACCTCTGCCTTTCTTCCTCTCTTTTTTCTCATTTGAACTTCACAAAGTGGCTGTATTGATGGCTATCAAAACCCTTCTTCCATAGAAAAGGTGCAAAATGTGTGGCTGTAATTGTTGTTGTTGGCTGGACTTCACGAACGAAGATCTTGGGATAAGCCTGCGCAATGGATTTTTTAGGTGAGGCACAGTGTGCGTGGAACTGGCCCCACCCCCTTTACTCCTGAGGTTCATCTTGCCACGGCTGAGCACGCTCGGACAGCGACAGCGAGTTCCTCCAGGATTTGAACCAGCATCCTCAGAGGAGGAGCCGGCTCCACAGGCTGAGGCCTACGCCACTCGGCCAACGCCCGCCGCCTCTCAAGTGTAAAACATTAAGGAAAAAAAAACAAAACCAACAAACAGAAAAGCAATAATGTCAGGTTGTTGAGCAATCCTGGGAGCCCACGTGGGTCAGAGCACCAGGGGAAGACCTCGCCTTATCCTCTCTGCCACCGAATGACACAAACGTGGCACTGCAGCCACGCCTGCAACAGAAGCTGGGGCAAGGAGTGGCTGTAATGCCTTCCTGCTAACAGTGACACTGCTTCTGAGGGAAAATTCTTGCTGCTGAGTCCAAGCTTTCCTGTAAGAGAAGCAAACCTTACAGAAGGACAGTGTGTGAGCTCTCTGCAGTAGTTGCCAAAAAGAGTACCAGTTTTTATTAAATATTTTTGTCTTCCACTCAGCTATAGCGAATCTCATGGAGACCAGCAGCAGATAATATTCAATTATTTCCAAATGCAAAATTAATGAAAGTAGAAGCATTTTATTCATTTTAGATGTTTTGTAACAGAATCTTAAAAACCAGCAAGGATGGGATCTTTCCATATACTTAATTAGACCTTTGCCAGAGGAAAAAGCAATTGAAAATCAGCTTACATTAAACAGATAGTGATACTCTAAAATATCTGTTTATCTCTGTGAGGTAAACCAAGCCTTCTTTGAGTTTTTCTGTTTGTCTCTACCTACATGGTATCCCATGAGGAAAAAAAAAAAACAACAGACAATCCTTGCTGAGGAGCATCTCATCTGTAATTGTTAAGCCTCCTTCTTATTCTTATGATTTTAGTACCATAATACATTTTTTAGCAATTTTTAAGCTGAATGAGGGCTAATAGAGCTCTATGTTCCCATCACCATTTAATTCAGAAGGCGATTAATTATGGAAAGTGAGATATATTTCCCTGAGGAGGTAATCTAGGAAAAACACAGAACTGGATATGTATGAAATTAAGTTGCACTTTCAAGTTTTTGTTGTGTGATTAAGAATGCTAGATATTTTGGGGGTGGGGGGGTGGGACTTGTCCTTTTTAAAACAAAATAAAATTCTGATTACTTTGTAGGAAATTAAACCCTGATACTTATTCTTTGCATGCAGCTCATCCTAATTCTACACAGAAAATAACAAGATTCATAAATGAACCTTGCCCTATATGCTTAGCAATTATGGCAATATTGGTGAAAAAATAAATGGAGTTAATCATTACATAATAGTTCTGAAGATATGCAGTTAAACCTGGGCATGTTGAAATTTTTTTTCAGAATGTTTAAAAAAAGGAATTAATAAAATACACTTTGAGACATGAAAAGCATGTGAATTGCTTTTAGGTATCTAGACAGTTTAGCATGAAATTATCCTACTTTCAGAAGGAAAAATAATCAGTAATTTCATGTCTATATCAGATTTCATGTCATACTTATACTTGTATTACACTACCCTCTACTTATTTCATTTATGCAAATAAGCACACTTTTCCTATCACTTCATAAAATAGAATCATAGAATAATTTACTTTGAAAAAGACTTCTAAGATCAAGTTCAAGCATTAGACTGATGCTGCCAGGTCCAGTATTAAACCATGTCCCTAAGTGTTTCATCTACACAGCTTTTAAATGCCTACTGAGATGATGACTTAACCATTCCCCTGGGCAACCAGCTCCAATGCTTAACAACTCTTTCAGTGAAGAACTTTTTTCTCAAAACCAACCTAAGCCTTTCCTGGTGCAACTTGAGGCCACTTCCTCTCATCTGATTACTTATTACCTGGGAGAAGAGACTGACCCTCACCTTGCTACAATCTTCTTTCAGGTAGGTAGAGAGATAGCAATAAGATCTCCAAGTTTCCACCTTTTCCCAGGCCAAACAACTCCTGCTTCTCTTAAGACTTGTGTCCTAATCATTTCACCAGTTTCAATCTCCTTCCCTGCATACACACAGTACCTTGACTTCTTGTAGTGAGGAGTCCACAGCCAAACACAGGAAATAGGTAGACAGAATGACATTTGCAGATAAAGATGCCTACACATACGCAGGCTGCAAAAGAATGACATTTATCTAGTGGTACAGTGCTCACATGGTTCCATCTAACACTAAAGACGCTGACACAGTAATAAAGATTCAATCTGACAGTTTCAGTTGTCAGCAGTGTCATTGTGTAGGTTACGATGAGGCAAGGAAGAGGAGTCAGCACTGAATTCACGTATCTCTTACAAACTTTGGTGCAGACCAGTAAGAATGTAATTATCTGTTATGTTCTTTCAGCCTAACAAAGAAGGATATGGAGAGATGGGAAAACTAATGACTTTAACTACTTTAATAGAGCTAGACTTTTCTCAGAGGTACACAATGAAAGTATAAAAAGTCACTAGCAAAAACTGCATCAGGAGAAATTCTGATTAGATAAAAGAAAAAATTAATCACAGCGAGGATTGTCAAACACCAGAACTAGTTGTTCAAAGCAACCAGAATATCCTTGGAGATACTCCAAATTAGATAGGAGAACTGAATTAGACTGGAGCAACCTGAACTGTCCTCAAAGTTGCTTTTGCTTTGAGCAGAAGATCATACCAGTTGACTTTATATACTTCACAATTTTGTGATTGCAAATGCTATGCAGTCTTGTGTACGTTGATAACAGGAAAGCACCTTGTATGACAAAAATATTATTGTTCCACTGGAAATAGCTTTTTGAATGACAAATGTTTATTAAACAAGTTCAAGGAATTAGACATCCGAAGATGGTTGATATGCAATCTGTAGATCACCATAGAGATATGAATTAATAGAATAGTTCTGGAGAAACATATATGAAAATGAAATCAAACTGCCTGATACTTCTTCATAAAAATAAATGTCTGGCCTCAAAAAAAGACAGGGTAATAATGGAAACCAAGACACTGTTGTCATCTTGGGAGTGGCAAGGAGTCTTGACATGACATTTTTTAGCTGATAAGAAAGGAGGTCAGTAAACGTCAAAAGTGGGAATTTTTTCTATCTTGTCTCATGGTAAGGTTTCATGCTCTCACAGTAGAACTACTGCCTTTAGCAAGAAGTAAAGCAATAAAGGGTGATGTCTTTTCACGTTTACTCAATATACATGCTGACCTCCTTGGTAGCGTTTGTTGGTCTTCAAGCTACTTTCCTGAAACACCATAGATACCTGCTATGTCTGTATTCTCTTACACTAAGCATATGTACCCTGGGTACATTTAAACATACACCCTTTTACATTACATTCTACTGTTAGGATTTTTATCCATAATTATATCGCATGTATTGAATTAGAGATGGTCACACCAGCTACTCACCTTTCTCTGATACCTACCTGCCCTTTAGACATAGTGCTGGCAGAGTTTATTTAGTCTTTTCTTAACAATGGTGGCAGTCAGAGTAAAGGTTGTTATCAGGGATTATTTGACTTTGTTTTCTCAATAGAGGAATGATCTGAGAATACTTTTCCTGCTGCCACCTCCCCCTTTGGTTGGACATAGTTCTCCTTCAACAGTAAAGAGAATGTGATAACAGAATAGCAGAAATAGAAAACCCCCTGTTGTCAAACGTGATATTTCAAGCAAAAGAAATAGAATCTGCAACAGAAAGTAGGTGTTTTTCTTCCCTATTTCAGCCTATTCTTTTCAAATGCAATATCAACAATCCTGTAATAGAAGTGTTTGGAGCCTAGTGAGAGTAAAGCTATGACCAAATGACCCACTACTTTTCCATCTGTACATTCTACAAATGAAACAAGATGGAGTAAAAAGTAGAGTGCTGGGAAAGTCCTATTACCAACAGCAGTTACGTAGTCAGTACAGGGTTACTGGTTATGTTTTAGTTTTGGATGTGCCACTGCACCTTCTTACCACTGCAGAAACAGCACTCAGAGGCAGTTGGTAGGAGACGGCAGGTTGATTGCTGTTACACTGTCTGTCTTTTGTAATAGGATATGGTGGAGACAGTCTACTGCCTTACATTCCATTAGTAGTTTGAAATTCACCAAAAAACACGTATGCAAGAAGGGATTTTTCCTCAAACTTTGCAAACAATTCCAAGCTAGAAACACAAATAGAATATTTGGCTTTATGACACTCTGGTTTTTAAGAATTAAATAACTCTAGCCATGTTCAGCTAATTCTCAGAGACAATAAAACATTTCTTAACCCAGGACAGTTAATTGAATTAATACTGAAATTTTAGTCCATGTAGCCTTTTGTCTAGCTTGTGCTCAGATGGAAGTCAGACACCACGGAGAAGCTGTCTCAAAACTGACTAAAGCATGAAATTATTTTAGGGTCAAACCATGAACATTTCACAGAGTACAAAATTCTGCAATAATAAGCGTCATATTTGAACTGCATTAAGCAATCATTAAAACAGCTCAACATTTACCTGGCACTTGAAAAGAAGAAATCAGCTTTACTGGTTGTATGTCTATTTTCTTCTGTGAACCAAACACTCAGAGATTAATAGCTCTCACTCCTGTAAAAAGAATACTTTTCTAAGAAGACTTGAGACAATTTTTTTTTTATTTGGAACACCATTTTGCTTTCTTTACTCTTCTTTTTGAAACAGCTGGCTAGAAGGAAACTATTTGCAGAAGGGCTCTCAGTGGTAGACAGGTTTGCCTATCATCTCCACTACAGTGCTGAGTTGTGGTACTGACTGAGCCTCGTTGTTCATCCTTAACTGAAGAAGCACTGCAAACACAGGTGGTCAAATCATCTTTTCCTCCACAAGTCCCCCACAATGTCCTTCTCTCTAAACTGGAGAGAGATGGTTTTGGTGGGTGGATAAGGAATTCATTGGAACGTCACGTCCAGCACAGAGTCCTGATGGACATCAAATGGTGTCCCTCAGAGGTCTGTACTGGGACCTATGTTATTTAGTATCTTCACTAATGACATGAACTAAGGGATTGAGTGCACTCTTAGCAAATTTGCAGATCACATCAAACTGAGTGGTGAAGGATGGGATACCATCGAGAGGGAACTAGACAAGCTTGATTCACCCGTAAGAATTTCATGCAACTTAAAATGACCAACTGCAGGTTGCTGCAGCTGGATTGGGGCAACCCCCTATATCAATACAGACTGGGAGATGAATTGATTGAGAGTAGCCCTGTCAAGAAGGACTTGGGGTGCTAATGGAAGAGAGACTGGACATGAGCTGGCAATGTGCACTTGCAGCCCAGAAAGCCCCTTGTATCCTGAGTTGCCTCAGAAGAAGTCTCGTCTGCATTTTAAGGAAGATGATGCCACCTCTCTGCTCCACTCTAATGAGACCCCACTTGGAGTACTGTGTCCTTCTCTGGGATCCCCAGTACAGGAAGGACATGAACTTGTTGCAGCAAGTAAAGAGAAGGCACCAAGATGATTAGAGGGATGGAGTATCTCTGCTATGAGGAAAGGCTGAGAGAATTGGGATTGTTCAGTCAGGAGAAGAGAAGGTTTAGCGGTGACGTCTTTGCAGCTTTCCAGTACCTGGAGGGTGCCTATAAGAAAGATGGAGAGAGATTATTTACAAGAGCAAGTAGTGACAGAACAAGGGGATATGGCTTCAAACTGGAAGGGGGTAGGCTTATATCAGATATTAGAAAAAATTCTTTAGTGTGAGGGTGATGAGGTCCAGGAACAGACTGACAGGTAAAATGATGGATATCCATTCCTGAGTGTGTTCAAGGTCAAGATGAATGGAGCTTTGAGCAGACTAGTCTAGTGCAAAGGTTAGATCGACTGCCCATAGTAGTGGGATAAGAATTATATGATCTTTAAGGTCCCTTCCAATCCAAACCATTCAATGACTCTATGATATATTTTAAGAAATTCAAGATACATTCAGAGCCTAGTACATAATATTTATAATCACCTTCAGAAGCAAACAACTCCCAATAATGTTTGTCAATTATGCACCTACATAATCAGAACTGGCTGATTCATAATATTCCAGCATTAACACATGTTGAAATAAAAAAGGCTGACTCCCAGGGAGGGTTCAAGCAAGTGCTTGAGTCGAGGTAGGGTGAACAAGGAGTAGCGTTTATTGAAAGGGGGGCTCCTCTTTTATAGAGGAGCTATGAAACATTCAGGAAAAAAAGGTGGAGTTTAACACATAAGGGAAAGGGTAGGAGGGTATTATATAAACTTGGGCATAAGGAGGAGGATACATAACCATAAAGGGATCATAGGGGTGAAACGGATAAAAATAAGGAAACCTCTGAAATGCAGCAAATGACAACCAATCAAAAAATCGGAATAAAATCTATGACATTATGAGGGAACAATAATACAAAAACCTTATTTTAAAACCATTAACCATATAATAGAACATTTCTGTAAAACATATAACAGTCTCTGGCTTAAAGTTCTTCTCCTTCATGGAATCCTTGAGCAGTATATTTCTTTTCATCTTTCAAAATCTTCTCACCACATTTCACAACGCCCGACACAGCATGGACCTCAGCACCACCCCCTTTACTTTCCTAACAAAAATACACCTGTAAACGACTGAAAGTTCAAGGTCTAAAATCTGATTGAACCTGTCAATTTTTAATTTTATATTAAAATGATTCCCTGGCAATCCAAAATGTACATGGCTACTAGTAATAGCCACTGGCAGTTCCATGCCAAAAGCAGTATCACTTGCTGTCCCCCTTGCCAAATCTAATGTTGAATTACATGACCTAAATGAACCAGCCCTAGAAGTAGAGAGATTTCATGTTCTTTCAATATCCTGTATTTTCACATTATCCATTCAAACACTGGTTATTCCTTGCATCATAGTTATTTATCTTCGTTTCTACTTTCTGAATTCCATTATAATTACCCAAAATTGTCTTTATTCAACCATTAGAATGAAGAATACTTACATTCCACTACTGTCAAACTGTCTGTTTTCTAAGGAAAATTAAGGTTAACAGAAGTAAAAGCCCACCAAATGGAACCAAAAGGACTTTTCACTCTCCCTCCCACCTCTTTTCCAAGGGCAAGGAAACCCCACTAATTATTATGCTCAGTGTTTCAGGGCTAACTTGATAGGCAAATCTATAGAATTTCCAGTCTATCAGTATTTGCAATCTGAGTTTAATCTGCTTTATACTGTAAGGATTCACAGTATAAAAAACACCAAACATTGCCCTATTTAGCCACACAAGAAATGGAAAAAAAAAATTACCATAATGAAGTAAATGTTGTTTTCACCTAGACCACTCCTCTGTTACATCCTCAGGAAGCATTATAAAATTTAGGGTACTTTTGCTGGTATCATCTTTTATCCATACTTAAATAAGGACTTAAAGGAACACAGATTACTCTTAAAGGATAGCAAAGATTAATATTGCAGATGTAGGGGATAAACAGCTGTGATGGCGATGTCTAAATTTAAAAAAAAATAAAAATTATTAACTTCTGGGCTGTTGAAATTGTGGAATTTAACGTGTGTTAATAAAACTATATTATTATAATGTCACTGTGGAGTACTCATAAATCATTATATCTATATGACAGACAGAAACAAAATGAAAATATGAAGTAACATTTGAAATTTTGGAAAGAATATTTTATTTTATATGGCATAAATTTTACAGACATTATCCCAACTGTCTGATGTCTTTGAGAAATACTGTTATCACATGAGCTAAATATCTGTATCTCTAGCAAAAATCAGAAATCAGTTCAACTTTTTTGCCTAATATTTTCTCAGAGCCAACCAGAAAATACATTACTTAATTTAAGATTTAACAAGTTGTGCCTTATTCTTTATCAGTATGCTCTGGCAAAGCACACCATAAACTTCGTTCCCAAGGACAGAGCAACAGTTCACATAACAGTTTTTACATAGGCTATACTAGTTTTTGCTCCCTCATACCACAAGAGTGTGATCCCTCCTCAGAAACTGGCCCCACAGTTCACTGGAGTAAATCATTGTTATAATTATTAACCATCATACTATAACTCAAGTGCAATTTCCAACTAAAACCCTGAACTGACTGCAAAAGTCCTGTGTTTCAAAGGTGCAGAGCGACCCATATAATTCTTTGAGTATGGATCAAGATCAGCCAGGTTACTGACAGTGATTTTTTATTTTTTATTTTTTTTTAATTTAAAAGGTATGCACACTGATTTTATCTTTTTAAATTGAAAATATTGAGTCACCTATTGAAGATTTATTAGACATATGTGTGAAAAATAATTTACATTACAAATTTGACTAAATACTTGTCCACTGCTGGAGATGTCACAGAAGTGTATTGTATCACATTTTCTTTCTGTATTTTGTTTTGGTTGGTTGGTTGGTTGGTTAATGTCAATTGTTGTTATATTTCTTCCTCCAAATAACATTTCCAATGCTGTGTTTCTTTGTGCTTTGGTCCTCTGTTTTTCAACTAGTATGTAATTCACTTTGTGAAAAATGTTTAAGAACTCTACTCTGTAATTATCCTTGCAGCATTTTAAAAGAGGTCTTCTATTTTTCTACCTGTGATTGAGCATCACATTTGCAAAAATGTGTTGCCTAACACACAGAAGAGTTAACTCCATAAATTCAGCAAGTACAGTTTGGAGACTATGATAACAGTAAATTTCCAAGAAAACAGGATTCAGAGACTGCAATAATTTTCGCACAAGTTTCACTTAAGAAAATATTCTAAGTTAAGATTTGGTATGGAGGGAAATAAAGAAGTTTTTCATCATTCTCTGTATTAATACAGAAGTGAGGAGCTGGGACTAACTCCAGATTGGTCTTAGGCATTTGTAAAAGAGATGTCTTAAATGATTTAACGTCCTTTGTTTTATTTTTTGCGAAACATATGTCTGAATTATTTTAAGGTTGAATGCATATGATGGTATTTTTAAAGTTCCACAGGTAGTCTGGACATTTTTCTTCAAGGTAACAGTACATAACAAAAGCATACCTGTAAATATTAATAATTTTCCTGTCAGAGGTTTTGAAAGGCACTGTTCTGATTGTAATAAAACATTCATTTCTGTTGATGTTTAGAATAATTTCTCCCAATTTCAGAAATGTTTTCATTACATTTCCCACACAGAGTGAGGAATAATGATACAATATCATTGAATTGAATTGCCATTATGGCAAGCTTTGCAATGAGCCTTTTAAGGCACATCATTTTATAGATTGCTATTAATGTAATTAATTGCTTCAATTATATATTTTCATGTAAACATGCATATGAACTGAAATACACTTTTATATTCACATGCATGTGAGAAAATATGTACACTATGGAAACACATATCTGGACAAAGGAGATACTGCCACTGCAAAAAAAAAATTTTTTTAATTCTGTTCTGTGATATTGACAGAGCCCTAGATAGCAATGCCATTTTATGTCACAGCTTTTTGTCTACTTTTTCTGTTTCCCTATCCTTTCTTGAGTAAGAGGATTGTGAGATACTTGCATCATAACTGACACACATTGTGAAATCAATGTTTGAGGCCCTTTGTAGAGCTACATCTTACCCTAATGATTTTAGCCTTTTCTTTCCTTAGTCTTTCCATCTTTGGCAGTTATCTTCATGCCTCGGTTTCTCACTTGTGTGATATTTCCCTGAAAGCAAAAGGAGTAAGTTTCTGAGGTTGTTCTGGTCATGGGGGCAGTGACAGACTGTCAGATCTAACTGCTGCCATTTCACTAGCCAAAGCAGAGGTTTCAAAGGAGTGCAAATCAGGATCATGGATGTTCTTTGTCCTCTGCTGAGCAGTACCTCTCAAGACTCACCCGTGTGTCTGGGGTGCACACAGAGAACTCCTTGGTAGTATTTAAAATATCCAGATACCCATAAATGGCAAAAGGCTTTCTTTCTGGGAAACTGATGTACTAATAAAGGCTGTTACTTTCAGACTTTGGATAGATAAGGTTTTAGAGTCCTAGATTGCCCACACCTTGACAAAGTTTAAGTTTGTAGTTACCTTGCTTGGCAGACAAGCAACTGGCACTACCTACACAGGGCCTTAACCTCTGTTGTGTAAAAGAAGAAAAAAAAGCAGAACTGTTAACATCATGTGAGAGTCAGACCCATAGTTTCTGATCCCAAAGTGTCATCTGTAGCCATGACAATCCCTCCCTTTTCCCTTCCTCTCAAATGGACACAAGTATATTTCTTCACAATCTTTCAGCCACCAAAGTTAAAGTTGTAAGAACTGGTAAGACTGATATAAATACCTGTTCCTATCTCTACCACCATTGGACTGTACTTCAAACTACCTCTGCTGACTTTTACTATGTCAAATATTGCAATGTTAAAATTGCTGATACTTAAAAACAAAACAAACAAACAAATAAAGCAACATAGTAATGGGTGAAGTTCTGATAAATTACAGTGGGTGTTATTTTTAATAATTCAACATAATGGCTGCAACCTTTTTACTAAAGTAGCCATTAAGTCATCACTGCTGCCTGGCCTACACAAATTTATTGTGTCTCATTCTATTGCTCATATCTTCAGAACCATTTTGCCACACAGTCTGACCCCAAGGTCAGAAATCACGCAGGGAAAACTGGTAGAAAAAGAAAGGTCACAAATTGAAACACTTATTTCTTATTGTGTTCCACTGATATTAACATGGTTATAATTAGCTCCGCTTCTCAAACATTAAGTTTCCACATGAAATCATCGTTGCTGCAAATATATGTCAGTGTGAACAAAGTGAATGTCACAGAATCATAGACTCACAGAATGGCCTTGGTTGGAAGGGACCTTAAAGATCAGCTCATTCCAAGCCCCCTGACATGGGCAGGGATACATTTCACTAGACCTGATTGCTCAGATCCCCATCCAAAGTGTCATTGAACACACCCAGAGTAGGGCATCCACAATTTCTCCAGGCAAGCTGCTCCAGTGCCTCACTAGTCCCACGGTAAAGAATTTCTTCCTAATACCTGAAAAGGGCTGCTGTCAATCAATTCATCCCCTACCCTGTATTGATACACCTTGCAGCTGTTCTTATTAAACTGCATGAAATTCCCACGGGCCCATTTCTTGAGTTTGTCCAGGTCTCCCTGGGTGGTATTCCATTCTTCTGGTGTATCAACAGCACTATTCAGCTTCATGTGATCTGCAAGCTTGTTAAGGGTGCACTCGATTCCTTCCTTTATGTCATTAATGAAGATATTAAATAACACTGGTGCCATTATGGACCCCTAAGGGACATCACCTTGTCACTGATGTCCATCTAGACTCGGAGTTGTGGACTACTACTCTCTGTATGCAATCATCCGACCATTTTCTTATTCATTGAAGAGCCACCCATTGAATCCACCTCCCATGAATTTAAAGAGTAGGATGTTGTTGGGGACTGTGTCAAAGACTTTACAGAAATCCAAATAAATTACATCTGTAGCCCTTCCCTTGTCCACCCTTATAGTCACTCCATCATAAAAGGTCTCTAAATTGTTCAGGTAGGACTTACCCTTGCTGAAGTCATGATGGCTGTCTCCAATCACTTCCCTGTTTCACATGTACATTAGCACAGCTTCTAGGAGGATCTGTTCCATGATCTTCCCAAGCACAGAGGGGGGTGTGTTAGTACTTCCCATGGTTCACCTTTCTACCCTTTCTAAAGATGGGTATCATGTTTTCCTTTTTCCAGTCCCCTGGGACTTCTTGCTCCCATGATTTCTCAACTATCATGGAGAGTGGCTTGGCAACTACTTCAGTCAATTCCCTAAGGATTCTGGGATGCATTTCATCAGATCCAATAGACTTATGTGAGTCATTCCTATACAACAGGTCAGCAAGGAGACATCAAATGGCTTTTTAACACAAACCTCATATTTAGCAAGCACAGTGGTCAAATTCTTTCCTCATAGTACAGTTAGCAATTTGAAGATTTCATTTTTCTTTTCTAGGTATTCCTAAACTGATTAGGAAAGGAAGTTAACAAAGTAACATACCATAATAATTTGCTTTGCACTTGACTTTATGCATAGCCTTAGATAAAAACTTTTCTGTATATTAGTTTTGGGCAGTAGCGATAATAGTGACCAAGGCAGACAGAATTCTTGGCATTTTGATCATGATTCTGCACAACATCTGCATGCATTTGCTTCCATAGCGCTTTCCAAAAATTCCAGAATTAGACATAGATCAAGTTTGTCCTAATCTCCAAAAAAATTCTGTGACATTTCAAGGAAGTTATTACAGTCACATATTTCTGATAAGGACTTTCAAGTTACAACTCTAGATTTTAAGACAATTTGAGAAATAGCTGTTGATATCCCCCACAATGTATATAACTCCATAGTGAGAGAACAAAGTCACAGAAGTTGAAAAGTATGTACTTTGATGACCTACACCAGTGGTCTGTAAGTGGGCTCAAAGTGTTTCCAAAATTCCTTTGACAAAGCCTCCTCCCTTCATAAAGAAATTACAAGAGTGACGCAATCACAGCCCTGAAAGTTCAGGACCTGTGCTACTTTGACATTCTGTATACAGCTCAGTGGAGACTAGTGTGAGCATAAACACAGTTCTGGTCATGTACTGCAGCTAAGAACATGGACACAGGTAAGACCATGAAGTAGGCAGCACACTGTCAATCAGCAGCTGAGCTTACCTTATTCATGTAGCCATGCCCTGAGCTATCGTTAGAATAAACTACTTAGTAATGAAGTATTAATATACAGCCAGGGCTGAATTAGGCAGACCAAATTACAACTGGCTTTCATTTTCATGTGAAAAATTGTGTTTTTTGAAAATCCTAGCTGAAGGCTTTGCAGAAATGGTATGCTGTACACACCAAAACCCAGTCACATCATGTATCCTGGTCCTTGATATAATAAAAGACCCAGGGGGACTGATCAGTTTAAAGAGAGAAACTAGTCTGCCCCAGGCAAGAAAATAATTCAAAGCAACACTAATTCACACTACCGAATGAAATAAGGCAGCAAGCTTTCTGGTCTATCGATAATTTTGCTCTCTTCAGCTGCCCTTCCCCCTACAAGAAAAAAAAAATCTGCTTCTACCAGCTATTGCAGCTTCAGGAGATTATTATTGTTGTTCCCCTAAACACCAGATAAGGTCACAGCATTCTTCCTCCCACAAACAAAATTCCGTATGTGTATGCTGGGTAAACAGGAAACATTATAGGAAAGATGTTTTACTAGTCCTCTCTTATACAGGTGTACTGTACTTCATTTCTGGCTAAAAGAGGTGCTATCCCAGGACCTCACTGAAGGAATTAAGTATGTTGTCTTTAATTCCTATAAATCTAGCAAAAGGAACTCCAGGTTCAGTGTTTCACATGTCCAACAGCAACCCCCATTCAGGAACCAAGGATGGTCTGTTCCTGAAAAAAATTCAGTGTTACACAGGGCAATGGGAGTCTTTCCTTCCCTCTACCCCCATTTCCCTTTGTGCAATCAACAGTTAAATTGATCTGGCACTTTATCCATACAGCAAGGGCGCCGGAGAGGGGGTGTGCATGCACTCTGTGGAGTGCATTGAGAAAGAGAGGACCTGGATAGGGGAAAGAGAGTGGGTGGAAGATAAAGAATTCAGAAGTAAAGTCATCAAAAATAATGAGACTGTTGTGCCCAGCTTCAACTGCAGAAGAGAAGTGCCCTTTCAAATTGGGTGTCCCAGCACCACAGCTGAAATAACTGGTCACAGAAAGCTGCAAGCAAATTGCCTTGACAAGGCTGTTACTGCTGTTAAGAGTTCAAAGGTTTTGGACACTAGGTCAGTGGCTGCCAATCAAGCGGGCAGAAAAAGCTGCTCATTGAGCCTGTGATTTCTACCTAGACCGCTATTATCCCTGACTATTCCTGTACCTCAGCAGCTCTGATTAAACTAGCCTCCCTTTTACATCTCTTTCAGAGTGAGATTCACACACTAATTAGTTGCCTGCTCTCCACTGGGATGTCAGACCCTCAGTCAATTTATCTCTATTTCAGCCTGCTCAGAGTGACTTCCCCAGTTATCAAAATTTAATCATGCCTTCAAAAATGTTGAAAAGTGGTCATTAGAGGCAAAAGGCCACAGGATACAATATTCATTTTTCTCTATCTTCCAGTCATCCAGCTGGCATCTATAATGGATATCCTGGGGGCTGTGAGAACACGTTGATTTATGCAACCTTGCTCTTGCTCTCACTGTGGTGCACCAACCTGCTTTAAAGAACAGGTTTTAACAAGGTCTGAGGTGGGAGGACATTAATCATGGTAGCATTGTATGTGAAAAAGGGTGCTGTGTAGTCAGAAGAACCCCCTACAGCAGGGCAGTTAGATTTTTTTACCACCTTCTCAGAGATAAAGGAGAGTTTGACAATTGATTAGACCTTTCTGTAACCTTACAGTCCTGTGAAATGATGAGAGAGAGAAAGAGAGGGGAAAGAATGGTGAGAGGGGGAGGGAGAGAGACAGAGAATGATTCTCATACTGACGGTCTTAAATGTGCAATAACTTTATGATTCTTGACTGAAACTGGCTATCAAAATCAGTCCCAACTCAATACAGTCTAAAAAAGAAGATCATTCTTGGAATAAGAGTCCTTTCAGCTGTACATGTCAGAGGCAATCATGGGCACCAGCAGCCTGCAGTGACTTCCCTGAATACTCTGTATTGCACAGTGAAACCCTGATAAAAATGGCATTGGATAACATCAATCCAAGCTGTAACGTTCCAAAGTAGGTTTCAGCAAAATCAACAGTGATGAATTGAAATTTGTTGACAATAGTCTGGGGGGTGAGAGAGGGCGGGAGTGGTGGTGGTGTGATTATTATTCTCTCTTTTTCTTCTCTGAAACCAGAGAAATGATTTCTAAACCTTGGTGCGCACAACTGAATGCATACATTTGCATGTGATGAGACAATGCAGAATGTGAAGGCAGAATCTGAGTGCAAATCAGATCCTTGCCTTTGCCCATGGAGGGTTCCTGGGTGAGCAATGCATATGCAAATGAACATTGAAAACTGGGCTCACCTAATTTGTTTGCTCTACCATGACATTGAATGTTTTTGCCCCTGGTCAACATTGGAGGGTCACAAAATAAGAGTGGCTAGAGTAGGACACAGTATGTTATGTCCACTCCATACCAGCATTGTCAACGTGACTTAATCCTGAATTTCAATCCCCTTGCTATTTCAATCTTGAGCTTTTCTCTTTGTCAGATGTAATAATTGCCATTTTCCATTATCCTGTCCTGGGACCTCTCAAGCTGAAGAAGTCTCCTGAGCTCTAGCCCTCCCTCCTTGCTGATACTTGAGACCCTAGGGGTAAATGTTCATCATAGTATGCAGGCATTGAGCTAAGCAACTCATTACTGGTATGGGGAGGAGAATGCAACTAATCCTCATATCATGCAGAAAATTTAACACTGAATGTCATAAAAGACTGTCCCTCTACACAGACAGATCCAAGATGAGATGGAGGGAATGTGGGGAAAAAAGTTTGAAGCATTTTCCAAATTCCTCCCTTTGCACTGGTGAACTGATATCACTTTCTTAGCTGTGGCCAGTCTGCCAGTCTATCTCAGTTTTCTCATTCTGAAGCAGATTGCTGCCAGACACTTCAGAATGTGCCAGTCAAGGGCAATATTTGCCCATATTCAATACTGATCTAGGTATTACAGGTCAGTAAAGTAAATGGCATCAGATCTTTAAAAGTTTGGAATGACAAAATGCACAACAAATTTTTTTTTGTTTTTTTTTGTTTGTTTGTTTTTTGTTGTTTTTTTTTTGTTTTGTTTTGTTTTGTTTTTGTTGTTTTTTTTTTTTATTTACTTTTCCCACAACATCTTCTCCCAAGAGAATGCAGGGATGTTTTCCAGTCTGACTCAGTCTATATGTTTCAAACATGCACTGAAATACTAGACAATCACTTTTACATTAGGTCTTTAACCTGTTTCTTGGTCTTTCCTTTGCAGCAGCAAGAACATCAAAGTCCAGCTATGCTTCTTCAGCATGTCAGCTACTCCAGGCAAGGAGTTCACTTGTCAAAAAGCAGCTAATGTTATGATACACCATTAGACACATTCAAAAGGATTTAGACTTACGGTTTACAAGGTGATATTGGAGTTAAGAACAGGAGAGTGCATGTGCCTAGCCACATTAATTTCAAACTGGATCCTTTGAATTCAGGGATACAGGTTTACACAAACAAAGCCTGAGTACATTAGCCAAATGTAGTCAGACATAGTATTTGTTTCAGTCTGTAGTAGGCTGAGTGATACTGCAAGGTCACTCAGTTTTCAAAAGAGGTTGAGGGAGTTCTCCTACAGTTTGCATCCCTTTGTCCAAGGTGGGATATGTGAAAAGCCCCCTGCATCCCACACTACCTGTTTTTCTGGATGAACTGTAAAAAAGATAGAGCCAGGCCAGTGCATAAAGACCCTGTCTTCAGGCTACCCCATGGGGTACATCGATCCCGTGAAAGAATAGTTTTGCTGAATTCTGCCCTCAGCACCTTCGTAAAATCCAGCAGTGATGGTCAGAAGAAATCCTCAGTTTTCTGCTATGCTTTTTGAGCATCCTGTCAAACAGTATATGAGACATCTCTTAGAAAAGAGGAAAAAAAGATTTTAACAAGAACGAATTCTGAATATA
>VXAU01004693.1:257626-291947 GCA_013399695.1 Formicarius rufipectus | reverse complement strand
GAAGGGATAATACCTTTGAAAAGGCAGCTGGAAGGGCAGCACCAATTCTTAAATCTCACCTGCCTAATTGCTCAGCACCCTCCATGCACAATCCCAGCAAGGACACCAACAAAACCTTCCAGACATACAGACACCAAGGTCCTATTTTTGCATTTCTACTCCCACTCCACGGACAAGGAAGGAGGTTTCTCCAGAGAGGGAACATTGACTCTTCCCAAGCAGATCCAAAAAGGCTGTCTCTCCTGCAGGCTGCCCTGGGATCCATGGCCAGAACTTCACGGTGGAGCTCAGGTTTCCTGACAGCATCACCCAACTCCAGCTGGGACAGCGGCTGGAACTGGAGTGTCAGACTGAATGGAATAGTGGTGTATCCTGGTTCCGTCAGGACAAGAACGAGACCCTTCACTTTATTGTCTTCATCTCTTACGATTCCTGGACCTACTTTGAGGGGAACCAGAGAACATCCACACGCTTTGAGGCGAGCAAAGGCAACACCGTCTATCGGCTGCTAGTGAAATCTTTCACACCACAGGACCAGGGGAACTATTTCTGCCTTGTGAACACCACCAAAATGCTGAAATTCAGCCAACGCCTGCCTGTCTTCTTACCAGGTCAGCAACATCCCTACCCAACCTCACTTGGCTCTGACTGTGCGTTTTTTCCCAGATGCCTCTCCCACAAACCCCATTTCCCTGCTTCCTTGCCCAGGGCATCCTGTGAACAACACACTGCTCCTCCTGCCAGACCCTCCCTGCTTCCCATGTCTCCTCCTGGCATTGCTCCTGCACTAAGGCAAATATCATTTAACACACCCACCAACATCTCCCCATCCACACTTCTTAATCCCATCCATGGCTCTCAAAACACAACATTTTAGCCAAGGCCACCACCTTCCCCTCCTCTTCCTCACCACACATGGCTCTCACAGGGCTCACGCTTTCTGACCATGGGGGCACACAGCAAGACACAAGGACCCTGCAGCTCAGTCCTACCTCTCGGGACACCCTCCTTTGGGGAGCCCCCATCCAAAATGGGCTCAGTGAGGTCCCCCCACAGCTGGGTCCTATGGTGTGGACAGCACCATCTGGACACTGGGCAGGGCTGGGACAACACAAGTGCAGCACAGACCTCTTGCATTTCATTTCCCTCATTCCTCAATTCTTCCCTTTTCACTCACAGTCACCACCACTCCAGGAACCACCACCCAGCGTGGCACCACCGTAAATGAGTCCTCCACCAAGACCCCACATCCAGGTACCCTGAATATAGGGAGGGAGGGGGGAGGAGCTGGGCTCTGACTCACTGACACCACTGACACCTGCCAGTATTTTGGGTGAGAGTGAAAATCTAAAGAGCTTGATCCAAATTGGAAAGATGAAACCCCAGTGTTTCATCCGCAATAACAAGGACTAAGGATGTGGCAAAAAGCATGAACATGTCTCCTGACAGGGCACACTGGGAAGAGGGAGAGGGTGGATGGAGTACCAGGAGTCGATTGTTGTGCGCCATCCATGCACAATCCCAACAAGGATTCCAAGAAAAACGCCCAAACATCCACACACCAAGGTCCTCCTTTTCTATTTGACCTTACAGTCCATGATCTGGAAAGGAGGTTTGTCCAGAAGGGCCATTTGCTCTTCCCAAGTGGTTCCAGCAGGGATTTCTCTCCTGCAGGCTGCCCTGGGATTTATGGCCAGCACTATGAGCTGAAGGTCAGGTTTTCTGACAGCACCACCCTACTCTGGGTGGGACAACGGCTGGAATTGGAATGTGAGACTGACTGGCAGAGTGGACTATTCTGGGTTCGTCAGGACAAGAGTGGGACCCTTCACTTCATTGTCTTCATCTCTTCCCTATATGAGACATTTTTGGAGGGGAATCAGAGCACATCCCCACGCTTTGAGGCGAGCAAACTCGGCACGTTTTATCGGTTGGTAGTGAAGTCTTTCACACCACAGGATGAGGGGAACTATTTCTGCCTTGTGAACATCTACCAAAAGCTGTACTTCAGCCAAGGTCTGCCTGCCTTCTTACCAGGTCAGCAACAGCCCCACCCAACCTTGCTTAGCTCTATCTGTCCCTTTTTAACCAGATGCCTCTCACATAAACCCCATTTCCCTGCTTGCTTGCCCATGGCACCTTGTGAACAACACACTGCTCCTCCTGCCAGAGCCTCCCTGCTTGCCAGCTCTCCTTGTGGCATTGCTACTGCCAAAAAACAGAGATGATTGGGCAGACCCAGCAGCATGGCCTCATCTCCACTTCTTAATTCCATCTATATCTCTAGAAACAGAATTCTAAAACAATATCCACCTGCATTCCCTCATTCCTCATCACACATGGGTCCCATAATCAGGGTGCTCAGGCTTTCTGAAGATGGTGCCAGACAGCAGCAAATAAAGAGGCTGAAGCTACTTAGAGAGTGTAGGGAGGAACTCCTTGCAGGACTCCCCATCCAAAATGGGCTCCATCAAGTCCCCATGGATCTGAGCCCTGTGCTGTGCACAAGAGGAGATGTGCCATGGCAGAGGTGGGAGAGCAGAGGATCAGCAGAGCTCTGTTTTGTTGTGTTTCCCTACATGCTGAATTCATCCATTTTCGCTTACACTCACCACCACAGTGGCACCCACCGCAGCAGGACCTACCACCAAGACTGGCATCACCAAGAAGAACCTCTGCATCAATTCCCTGGACCCAGGTACTCTGGCTGAAGGGAGAGAGTTGGGAAAGAGTTGGGCTCTGGTCCAGTAACACTGAGGGGGATCTTGCAAGTATTTTGGAACGGGGGGAGACTGAAAATCCACAGCACTTTAAGAGATTTAGAAACATTAAATGCCACAGTTACATCCCAAGTAGAAAAGGCAAAGGATGAGCCAAATGAGCATGATTATGTCTCCTAACAGTGCACACTGAGATGAGCAGGAGGGAGGGCAGAGCCCTGGGGGGTGGGGCTGGGTTTAGTCTCCTCACGAGACACAAGAACAACTTTGGTTACGTGTCCTCCCTCCAGTCCAAAGTAAAATGCTGAGAGCAGCAGCACTAAGGAAGAACATCCCCGCTGGCCCAGGGGAAGCCCTCTGCCTCACCACCAGTCTCGTGGAGCACCAGGCACGGACCTTGGCAGCGCACATAGCTCCCAGAACTGACACCATGAGCACCAGCCATGCACACCTGGTGAACCTTTCCTCTTCTCTATTCCTGCAGAGAGAAGAATGCAAAAAGAGCTGAATGCCTTCTGTCACATCTTCATCTGGATCCCCTTCACTGGCCTCTTCCTCCTCTTCCTCCAGCTCCTGGCCGTCTCCATTGCGCTGTGTCGACGTAAGACTCGCCACAACTCCCTCTAAATCCACCTCTGACCTGAAACCACAGCCCTGTCCCTCTGGGCCTTGGATGTAGCTCATCATCACTATGCTGCTTTGGGACACAGCACATAACCAGGACACGGTCACGGCAAGAGAAGGACCACTGGGAACATCACTGGCTGCGTATCTTCCAACAAATCCTCTCCACATCTTCCACAGTGACCTTCCCCTCCCAATCCAGCTCTTCCAAATGCTTTTGTAGAAACAAGGTGCAATAATCTGACTGCAGCCACATGGGGTTCTATCCCCACCAAAGGCCACATGTTATGCATGGGAAGCATTTCCTTGAAAATGGGTTTTCTCTATTGAATTTGGCCTGTGACACACACCAAAATTACATCGCTAGTGTTAAACATGGAAGAGAAAACTGAGCAGAACTGTTTTTCTGTATGTCAGTCCCTGTAAACCAGGTTATAATTTCAAATTTAATTATCTGTTTATGATCCACAGATTAAATATTCCTTGTTAGTCCTATTTCTATGAGACCCTATAGAGGTCAATCCTCTAGGGAAAAACAGAACAAAGGTATTTAAAATCAAAAAAATATTTCAATAAGATGAACACATTTACAAGAAAGTCCTCACTACTGCATGGAATCCTATTGTACCAGAAACAGAGCAAAATAAAACCATACACATGTAAAATGGGCACTGTTGGGCATGATTGTCATTACTAAGAGTGATGCTCCACTGTGCAGTGCTGCACCAAGACCACAGTCCTGCAAAAAGATGGATGGATCCAAAGCCCTCCTGACACCAAAGGGGAATGCAGGGAAGAACTGGAAGCAGGATACCTTTGGGTTTTGGTCTTTGTTTTGGGGGATTTGTTTGTTGTTTTTTCAGTCACCTTCATCTGCATAGGAAATCAACATCTAGGAAGAGAGTTCCAACACTGGCAGTTGTCTTTACCCTCTGAACACAGCTCAAAATCTGCTGCACAATGGAATCTACTGATTTTTGACCTGTAGTTCAGAATGATAGAACAGCCTCCACGTGCCAATGTCCAGGAAGCAGCACCCATCCCCATGTGCTAATGGTCACTCAGAGGCAGCAGCAAGAGCACTCTCAGGTGACACATACATAGGGTTTTTTGGCAGGGCAGAACCTCCTGTAGTTAGGCAAGAGAACTACAAGTTGTTAAAACAAAAAGTAAATCATATCCCTGGCCATTGGGTACTCTCAGTGGGTTTCATCTCACAGACCACCTGCCTTGCACAAAATGGCTTTTGCTCAGCAATTGCAATAAACTGACCACAGAAGAATTGCAAAGAGAATAATCAAGTACCTGAAGAACTCAGCCGTGAGCCAGCAAGACGTGTACTTGTAGGCAAATGATATCTGTAGGTATATCATGAAACACCTGCGTCTTACTTGCTAGGCACAAAAATATCCTTGGCTCTGCCATCAACATAAGACCTCTTGGGTGTGCTCAAGAGAAGGATGCAGAATCCCTCACACAAAATGCACCTCGTGGTCTGCAGCCAAAGCATGGGGTTTGCCCATGACCTCTGTGGAGCTGGAGCTGGTGGGGACTCCCAGAGGGCTGGGGGACAGCAGGCTGGGCTGGCTGATCCTACCTCAGCCAGGAGTAGCATCAGTAGGGATCTCCAGGAAGTCATCAAGGCAAAATCTTTGAGTTATCATTAAGAACTGTTAAGGATAAATAAGCCCAATTCAGGACTAGAACTGAATTTCTTCAGGATCTTTCTTTTCCCTTGCATTTTGCCACAGATGCCAAGCATTAGCTCTTTACCCAAGAGTGTCCTGGGTTTGGAAGGGACCCACAATGACCATGGAGTCCAACTCCTAGGCCTACACAGGACCAATCCCAACAGTCACACCATGTGCTTGAGAGTACCTCACAAACACTTCTTGAGCTCCGTTAGCCTTGGTGCTGTGGTCACTTCCCTGGGGAGTCTGTTCTAGCACCAAACCATCCTCTGAGTGAACAACCTTTCTCTAATATTCAGCCTAAACCTCTCCATATCCTGCAGCCCAGCCCCCAAGCTAAGTGAAGGCTTAGGAAGATGAGGGAGGTATCAGAAACCTTCACAACACAGAGCATTCAGAATGTGTTTACAGACTCCTGCCTCTACCCCTTCTGGTGCTTCACTTACTAACATTTTCTGAGTGATAAAGGATTTTGATGAAATAAGTTCCAGATACATAATACAGCCAGGATGACCCCAGAAGAGCCAGTAACTGGACCAGCCAGATAAAATCACTTAATCTGTCCATGTCTGTATTTGACCTGTCACAGGGAAGGCACCTGAGCTTCACCCAGACTCCTCAGACTGAAGCTGTAGTACATGTGCAAGTGCTTGAAAGCCACTCAGAGAAACCACCCCCATGCTGTTGTTTCTGCACCATTCAAGACAGAAAAGCAAATTAAGGCAAGGAAAAGAAGCACAGAAATCTCTGGAAGAACAATAAATAGGCAATGAAACATGACCTTCCTGTAACTAGTTTTTTTCCTTCTGATCCATCTGTCATCAAATCTGTTTGACATGCAGGGTCAGCACAACCTATCCATCACTGCGTTCCCATCCCAAGTTGCACTGAATAAACTGAATACACGTAAATTTTTGTCATGGATGATCAATCACATCTTTTTGTGCTCCACATTCCTGAAAACCTCCTGTGACACTTTGGAAAACACTGGATTTATTTGCAGTTCAGAAGGGCTGGGGGGGGGGGAATTGTCATTCAAAATAGCTGTTTATTTTTATTTCCTCTCCCTACAAGCACATGTCTCATGGATGGTACTTACGACTTGAACTGAGACACTATTTGCACCTTCTCCATCCTTTCGTTTCTTTAGCCAAAGTAAAGGAAAAGCCACAGCCATAACTTAACAATTAGTAAGAAAGTAGAAACCAAAGACAGTGTCACTAAGTCTGAAAATAAACACAAGGCAGAGGAAACGCAAGAGAAAGGGGGATTTCCATTTCAAAGGCTGACCTCAGGTAAGCTTTGCTCACTGCAGTCCAAGTCACAGCACCGAGCACTGGAACTGTGCTGTTTCAAAACAATCCTCCAGAACGTGAAAAACTCTTAGTTCTACAGTGGAATAGGAACTGGACAACACTTACAGGGCTTTTGCATTGGAATACACAGGCACAGCTGTCCTGTAAGAATTACTACAAGATAGTGGATCTAATCCAGCAGTTGCTACATACAGGCCCAACAAAATTCAGTATGAGCTTATAGGAGGCTGCAAACAACTCCACTGTCCATATTTCTGTACAGGACTCCTAATTTAATGCAAACGAAGTCATAAAGGAAGATTAAGTCACTGTTCTCTCACATATACACATCTTTGTAAACTACTCTTCCTCTTTATATATTGACTTGACTTAAATTCAGAACAGTGATGTAACACATTACAGCTTTACTCGCTATAAATCATTGTTGCCACACTTTTTTTCCCTTCTTATTTCTAAAGTTTCCTTCCCTGCACTGCAGTCTCCTACTCACAAAACATGAGCCAGGATGGATTAAGGAGAATGTTATCTCTCTGCACCCAAGAGACAAAGCAATAAGCACCAAGATAAAAACTGTATCTTGCGGTGGGCAAACAAACTTGCAAGGAAAATCTAACCCAAACTTACTGCAAAAAAACTTGCCAAGTTGGCTCCAGTGATTAACTGACTTCAACCCTGTATTTTAGCAGCAACCATCCTGTAAAGTGTCAAGAATAAATAATCAAAACAACAGGGATCAAAAGTTCTGACTCGCTACTGGTAACACACAGCTTTCACTGCAGCTGCTCCTCATGTTAATTAAGCTGACTTACAAATAGGAGACTGAAATCAATACAGTGTTTCCAAGAGGAATACTGATTTTCGGAAGTAATCTCATTTTTTCAGCCATGTCTCGTTGCAACTTGCAGCACTGCAGTTACTGCAGGAAAAGACTTAATTAAAATCACAGAGCAGAGAGTACCAACAGGAGGTGAGGACATGAGATATATGTTAATGATAACCACAGTACTACAAAAATAAACAATACCTTTGGAGATCAAAAAGGCCATGTACTATTTTCATTTCCTATTACCTGTTTTTAAAGGCTGATTATAACACAAGTCAGACCTCAAACATTAGAACACACTACAACAGACTTCCTATTTAAGGCACTTTTAAAAACTAAAACTCAGCCTATTAATAGATGTAGAACTAACACTACTAACAAGCTGCTGCTATGAAAATCAGATTTTTAATTATCCATTACTATCAGAGTGCCCATTAGCTAAACTAAAATGTTTGATAAGCATAGTCAAAAAGTTCTTGGCTTAAGGGCCATCTGCACAACAGACTGGTGCGCTTGCTGCCACAGAGTTCTGGCACAGTTTGCAGGAAGGAGGGAAGCACAGCAGTAGCGGCGCACAGTCCCAGGAGTGACAGACACAGTGATTTGGATACAGACAGAAACCTGCTGAGTCTTTTTACTCCCATCCCATAGCAGTCTCACTACAAGGCACTTGCTGCACACAGGGATGAGTTAAAGGCTTCACAATCTGTTCCAAAAGCATTATGAAAATAAACTTCAGGTACCACTTGTGGCTTTAAAATGAAATACTTTTTTACTATAGATATTCCCAAGCCCTGTTAGGGACAACACATGCATACTACCAAATTTTATAGAGAATTAAAGCCTCAGAGTATTATTCACTTTTCCTGAGCACTTTCTCCAGTTACCAGAATGTTATCAAGCAGTAGTTGGAGACAACTCACACCTCACAGGGCAAATTTGTTATCTGAGCAACCAAACTGCAGAACAGCTTCCCAAATGTCCAGCACAGGATCCTGTTAACACTAAGCACACAAGCTCCCAACACTGAACTGAGAGCATCATCTGTTGGTGGAACTGCACAACTGCAGGCAAGGATTTTTAAGTCTGTAACACACAGGCATACAGGAAAAGAACTGCAATTATGTGGTAAAAACAGCTGAGCTTTTGAATTAGCTATGGATCTATAGCATGCACTAGTTCAGGTGATATTTAATACTTAAGGTGAGTTTGTTTCCTATCTCCATTTAGTAACTGAGCCATTCTTGGGTTCTAAGCTATCAACACTAACTGGTGTTCACACCAGTGCCAAAATATCAGCAGTGCAACAGAGGAAGATGCAGCATTCATATTTCAGGTTGTTTTTGCAGGGGTTTGTAATTGTTGGTTGGGTTTTGGTTGGTTTTTTTTTAAAATACTTCATATGCCATTTCTACAAACCCAAAGCATCAAACAATTCCAGTCAAAAGAAAAAATTAAAAGCAACTTCAGGAAGACTAGGAAACCTACATGGAAAATAACATCCTCACCCGTTTATTCATGATTTTACCACTTGGTAACGCGGCTGTTTTGAACTCAGTGTGAATACAACATAAGTATTGCAGAGGGAAAAAAAAAAAAAAAAAAAATCACACACCTGTATTTTTCACATGTATCAAACACATCTGAAGTTTAAAATTTGTGTGCCTTGACTCGCTCCTCTTTTTAACGTCTCTGTAGATTTGTCCATTGTCACTGATCAGGTCAGAGTCCAACTCAGCATCTCCAGTCAGGTGACAGACAAATTCAAAAGGTGGAGCGTTCCCAAAGACGGTCTTCTCTGTAGTGCATTGTGCTAGTGCATTCAACCAGTGTGTCAGTGTTCAACCACAGAAGCTTGGGGTTGTTGGGTTTTTGTAACTCCACAATACAGAAATATAATTTTACATGTAGCTCTGCATGCCTTATGGCTGCTTGCCCTACTATAGGACAGTGCAATAAATACAATATAAGCACACTAAAAAAAGATTTAACTGCCATGATCTACGTCTCCTTTATGAGTACAAATTTACCTAGTCAGCAAAATGACAAATTTAGCAGAAAAAGTGGCAATGGCAGTAATATTCCACTACAAAAACAAGGTTAGAAGCAAAGTGTTCTCAAGCTACAGAAAACTTGCTACCTCCTAATATATGATGTAGGGCCCAGTTCTGCCAAGTGCAGAGTTGTGATCAGTAGATTGCATCAGAACATGCTTTCCCCCCATGTAACAATGAATACTTCTACAATTTATTTGGTTTTGATAACTGTTTATAAATAGCACACTATAATGACTATTAAACTATACAGCAACATGACATTTATAGCCTAATCCTGAATACAAAGTTCAAAGAACATGACTACAAAGGCCAGAGAGCAAATGTCATTGACTAAAAGCATTTCCACTTCAGAATTTATTGAATGTTCTCTTACACAAACACTTCTTGATCGTGAAACGAAAGGAACAGGATTTCCTACTCCCTCTCTTACCCAGTAGTAGTTTAGCCACACATCACCCTTATAAATTAGTGATGGATTTTAACAGGTAGCCCCTTAGGGCTATATATTTTATATACTTTATATATATGCACATTTACTTTGAATTCTATGTAAAAGTTGAAAAAATGTTTGAAAGAAAAACTCAGAATATATCACAGCATTTTCAGCGAAAAAAATACAAATTAGTTTTATAACGACTATTCAATTTATCAAATTTTTTTTCTGAAGTATTTACCTTTAATTATGTACACATTACAGGAAATAAAACTTTGTCCACAAACATTCTCTAAGATGACATTTCTCAATAAAATGATAGAATAATAGAAGAAAGAATATTAAACAAATGGGGGTGATCAATTTCTGCCTTTAAAAAGTAAAAAGTCACCGTATAATTAAGTACAAAAACCTGCATTGAATGACAACTGCTGGTGTAGTAACTTGATCAGGTATGGAGACCAAGAGTATAGTAAAGCCCTATGGTAATAATATTTCTGTAGCATTTCCACTTGGTATGTATATACTAAATGTTGGCAAAGTTTCTGTAGCATTAGCTTATACAAACACAGGAGTCCTCAGTCTGCTGCATAAAAGGGAGCAAGTGTGTTTTAATTCTCCTGAAATGCACCTGAAATCCAGAGTGTCACTTACAAACTGCATAATGAAACTTTTCTTCAGAAAAATATCTGTTTGGCATCTCCGGGGCTCTGTTCCATTGGACAATAGGGGCATTTTAATCTGGGGACAAAAATAACATGTTAGAACTGGGGCAATGTGTAACAACTGAGCATTAAAGGCATTGAGTTTTACTGCAGTAGCACGAAACAACTGCTCTCTTATGCCACAATATTTTACTTGGCTCCATTAAAAGTCACCTTTAGCTAACAGAGAACTTACCGTGCTTTTCCTTCTAGTTAATCTTTCTCCCTTTCACTCACACACTCGTCATGAAGAGGAATTTCTTTGTAGCTATTATTGCTATTTCTGGATTCACTTGTATTTTAGAATCATAGAATGGTTTGGGTGAGAAGGAGACCTTAAAGACCATCTCATTCCAATCCCCTGCCATGGGCAGAGACACCTTCCACTATATCAGGTTTCTCAGAGCCCCATCTAGCCTGGCCTTGCAGTAATTTTAAATCAGCTGGTGGCTCCCCTCTGCATCCAGTGCATCTTACTGTCTGGTTCTCAAAACGCTGTGACTTCACATCCCATTTTGATCAGTTCCTGCAGATTATGACTAAAGAGGTCAGCCTGGCTTCCCTGCTGAGATCTCCACTGATACAATCCTACCTGTTTACAATATCTCTTCTAGCATTCGTCCATTTTCCCCCCATTTCTCACGTCTGAGCCTTTTAGCTCCTCCGCCTCCACCCTGAGTTAATGTTGTTAGAGCTGTGCTGTCACTAAAGCTGATCAATGAAATCATCAGGAATGACTGATGGGAACAGGAATGATGTAGCAGCAAGTTTACAGGCTTGAAATGGCTAAAGTCATCCAGAAAGGCAACCCTTTAGGCACAGAATGCAAACATCATTCGACATTTTCATTCATAGCCTCACTTACTTTCACGCTGGATTGCCCAAAACGACTTACAGTTCTAAATTAAGCTGACAGCCTCCATGGAAGCTGCATATATTCCATCCAAATAACCACTGGTTCTTCCTCAAGAAAATCTGTATAGCTTTCTCCCACTTTCTGCTTCCTGAAAGCCTGCAGGCACCCCATGGATATCTGAGGAGTATTTTCACAGTGGTAATTCCCCTACCTGCTCAATTACTAAGCCATATTTCCCCAGCATTCAATTTTAATTTTTAGAGGATGTTTCATGCATTACTAACCTTGCTCCCAAAGAAAAACTGTGTGTGTATAAAGACCTTCATACTGACATTAAGACAACACAATGGTACTTACAACTTTAAAAAATTACTCTATTAAATGCTTTCTTTCACGAGCTCACTTTCTACAACAGCGGGTTTTATTACATTTTTCTCCAGTACATCAACCCACTTCATCTGGCTTTTAAATCATGTAATTATGGACTCAGTTTTCCTAAAACATAGTATTGTAGCCTTAAGATTTGTCCTTGTCTGTATGTTGCTTGAAATAAAAGAATGATACTTACTTGCTGCCATTAAACATTTTATTCAAAGCATCTCTTGATATAATATGACCACAGACTAATTTCATAGGTGGATTATTATCTGTTGTTTGCTGACGAAGGATGGGACAGGCAAATATTGAATGATACCAGCACTTTTTACCGAGGTCCACTTCAATCTGTGAAAGAAGTTAACATAAAAGCTCATCTTAGGAAACTAAATTTCCAGATAATTATCCCTTTAGGTCATGGCCCTTACTTAAGAGATTTCTCAATTCAGCCATGAAGGCAGCAAAATCCATTGTGTGGATGTCTGACAAGTTCCCAGCCAAAAATACTTAATTGTATTCTTAAAATGGTGATTTATGTTGGAGATGGGGAGAAGCAACAAAGCAGAGTACTCTGCCCAGGGACAAGTGCATATTTTGGTGTAAATCTGTGCCCTGGCAGGAAAACTGAGTTGGTGACCCAACAAGACTTTCTGGAAATCACTGGCTAGGAAATACAAAGTGGCTTAGATGACAGATTTCACTTAAGGGGGAAAGAAAAATAGAGAAGTCCTATGTTAATGTTCTGCAGCTTCCTGAAAGACTTGCCCAACACCTTCATGTCTTGTGCCTAATGAAGTGTGTCAGAATCACCAATTTTCAGTACCAAAACAGAAGACACTGGCACAGCACAACTCTAGCCATGAGGATAAAAGGATTTTAGAAAGGGACATGAAAAAGAGAAGTATAGGTCTGTGGCTTTAGGAATTAACTGAGAACTGCAAAAATCACAACTTGTGTACCTAAAGCTCCTGGCTCTGACCAGTCCTCTGTTCCAACAGGTTTAACCTTTAACCAAACTTGACAATGTGACCTTTTCATGCTACTTAATATCCACCTTTGCACAATGAAAATAAGGCTCTCCATGCCCATACTGCCTTGGTAGAACACTCCAGAGACCCTTCAGTTCAGAAGATGCAAAGAGGCACATATGTATTATTAACTGCTCTATCTCAGACAGCAATCTTTTCCCAAATTCTCCCTAGGTAATCATTCCTGTCTGGACAGCAGGGCAGGAATCTGTCACACTTGGAGGTTACACTCTCAGCATTACAGAAAACACAGCTGAGAGAAACTCAGCACAAATCCTTACACTATAAATTAATCTCTTCCAGCTGCAGTCAAAGAGGGTAACTCAGTTCATGCCCAGTTTGCACTAAATAAGTTTCCTTTCCAAATCAGGAGCAGGTCACTGGAGAGCTGCACACACTTGGCAAGAGCTATAAAGGGAAACTGGGGTTTCATAACAACTGAACTTCATTTCAACTGATATAAATGAGTTGTGCTGGAAGCAAAAAGCACTGGATCCCAATTCCCATGTCCCCAGATGCAGCACTAATTCCTTCATCTCCTGTCTGTCTGATAAAGAGCCAGAGCAAAGCAAGCCCTGGACTCAGCTCAAGCCTAGGTAGAGGAAGTTAATGTTTCTCTGTGGGATCCATTTTCTCTCCATTTATATAAAGCCGAGGTTAAGTGGAAGGAGACAGCATCTGTTTCTTTAAGGTCATTTGATCAAAGACCTTCTTAGTGTGAAAGGGGATAACAAGTGAAAGGGGGAGCAACAAACAACAATCAGAGGTACAAACCTGACAAACAGAAAGGAGACAATAACAAGAAACAACCTTGACAACCAAACTAACTGACAGGTTATCAAGAAACTGCAACCAAACCTGGACTTTGCAAGAAACATCAATGAAAACCTGAGAGTCTCAGAGGAGAGCTGATCAGCAGAACTATACAAACAGCAGGAGGAAAGTGCAGGGTAAGGGGATTGGGGAGGAATGGCCAGAACGGGGTATAAAACAGGCCACAAGGGCCACATCAATATTTGAGTGCTCATGAACACCCGTTTGTTTGTCAATCTGGAGTGGTGGGTTTGTGCTTTCACTAGTGAATTTCAACCTTTACCAGCCAAAGAGGAGGAGGAGCCCTTGGCAGTCTGTACTTATGTTTTATGCAGGTCCTGTGTGGAGGTGCTGCTGAAGGCAGTGCTGTGTCTGTGGCAGCCTGCACGGCCAGTTGTGTCAGTGTCCTTTGTGTGTGTGGGTGGGTGTCTGTGAGCCCCAGGGCCCTGCACAGCAGAAAGCCCCAGGTCCCAGAGCTGCTGGAGGTGGAGGCCACATATAGCATCCCATAACATTCAGCACAAAAGAAACCTGAAAACACCATTTGCCACTAGAAATTGGTCCCGAGATGGCTCGGCATCGACTCACCGGGAGTTCGTCCTTTTGGTTCCAAACTCCTGTGCACTGCCTTTGTTCAATAACTGCTTTGATATTAATTAGAGCTGGTAATGCTACACAACCTGCTGAAAAACTGCAGAAAAAAGAAATGTTAAAATAAGGTGCCTGCTAGAAAACTCACATTTTTTTTCACATTTTGACTTTAAAGGTTAACTGGGACACAAGAGTTTTGTATTGCTTCATTTAGATCTTGTAACACTTGGAGGGAGCTCAGAAGTACAGAAAAGCAAGAGCTCTGAGGCAGGTTATCACTTACCCTGTATTTTAGCTGGGTCCCTCAAGTACTACATTCTGGACAGAAAACAACAGTTAATCCCTCCTGAGTCTTATGACAAACTGATCTTCTCTACCACCTACTTTGATTTTGAGCTGTACAGGAGGAAGACACAACATCAGCTTATACAGGTGGTTGCTCTCAGCTATGGAAGAGTACATGCAAACTAAGAGTTTCCACATAACCCACAGGTACACACAACCCATTATCCTTTAATTATACCTAATTGCCATGGAAAGAAACATGTCTTTCCACCTTCACCTTAAATCAAGAAAAGAAATGTAGAAAAAGCACAGGAAGGTAAGTAATGTCACAGACTGACAAGAACAACAGTATAAAACTGCCCAACATCTGTCTTCCAACTGTGCAGCCTCCTCTGGGAGTCACCTGTTACCAGAACTTACCAAATCATTCGGAATTATTTAAGCATATTACAAAAGAAAATATAACACTGAGTTTCCACAAATTAACAGGTGACTTAACAGATTTCAGTCTAATCACAGTACTATAGGCCTGGAAATCATTAGCAATAGATTTGACCTTGGTGTCAGTCAGTTACGTTTGGCAGATTATTTTACAATTTTTACAAGTTTTATTGTCTTCAGAACTCATGCCCTTCATCTCCACTCTGTTCTTCCAGGTAACTGTTTTTATGTTTCTGCAGGAACATTCTGGCTGGTTTGCTTGGGAGGGATATGCCTGAAACTTATGGATCTCTTGCCTAAGCTATAAAAGAATCAATCTAAAAAAAAAAAAAATCATATCATCACCAACTGGCCATTTCAATCCTTATACTTTGCCTTTTGGATATTTCAGCCCTGAGCATAACTTGTATTAGCCCTGTGAAAAAGTTTAGACAAACAGTATTTGTAGAAAGACTAGCATCACTGCTCTAATGGTTCTTTATGAAAACATCTCTGAAGAGCCCTTTACAACAATTCAATTAAACAGTAGAAACAGTAGATTTAAATGGTGCCCTGTAGGCCTTCAAGACTCAGAACCCCAGCCTCCAAACTGCAGGAGTTATCCCACTGTCTCCACACATGAACTCAGACTATGAGCCTATACAGGATCAGATAAACACTGGAGAAACCAACCAGCCTTTAAAAAAGAGCCCGTTACTCATGTTCTAGAAAGAATATATTTTTTAGCAGGGACTTCACCTCACACTGGTTTAATTCCTAAAGGATCTGCAGCACCCAAAGGTCACACCAGTTTAGAGCAGTCTTGTTTATGACAGGAGTGTCATACCACCTATACAGTAAGTACATTTCAGTGCAATCAATTCCACATCAGGAGCAAAGCAAACATCCAAGCCCTCCAAACAACAGTGGGAGGGATTTTTCATTTAATCAAAAATCTCTTGGCCATTTGCATCAAAAACTGCATTGCAGCATCAGTGCAAGAGCAATGAAAATGTAAAGGATTGCTGTTAATTTGAATTAGGAGAAAGATGAAAGCAAAAAACCACAGATATGGGCTTTTGATACCCATAAAAACCTCAAAACGAAACTTGTAAGTTAATTGTAGAAAGACAATTAATCTGAAGTGCTCCCTCTGTTGCTTCTGTTGTATTTTGTGACTGAGGTGCAAACAGGAGGAACAGAAGGCTTCACAATTTATGAGCTCTAAACTAAGCACAGAAGTCTAACAATAGTAAATAGAAACGGGGCGGGCAACGGGGGGGGGAAAGCCCAAACAAAAAAGAGGAGATAGTGAAGCTTCTGCTGAGTACCAAATCTAGCCTAGAAAGACACATATAATTTATTACCCATTTAATTTCTGAAATGAAAATGAGAACAACAGGGGTATATTTGGGGTATTGACATGCAAAGGCTAAATAGCAGCTAATCTGTTTTATCTTCAGAGAAGCTGAAAGGAGATTAGGTTGGGTTTCCTTCACATTTCCAACTGCCTCCCGCAGATTTGCATTGTGCCAGATTAGTCACTGAGATTAAAAGTGCCTCCTTCTTCTTTGCAAATGAGATCCAGCAAACAATTTGGAAATTTTAGCAGCTGAAATCACATCATAACTCTTAAGCATTCTTCTAAGAGTAAGACCAGTAACGTGGGGATTAAAAACCAAAATTATCAAATGCTGACAGAATTATGGCCACAGTTCTAGGGGTTTTTTTCCACTTAAACAGCAGGGACAGTTGTCACAAATTTGCTGTGAGAAGAACTGGCTGACTGCCATCCTCATCTTTCACATTTATGTCCAAACTTCAGAAGCCAAATTCCATCCAAGCACGCTTCCTCTTGAGCTGCAGAGATGCAGGGTAAAGCTCAACACACAGGAACCTCTGATTTCTAATCTTTGCAAATCTGGTTAGAGCTAAATGTAACCATACTCTTTATCTAATGCGAGCGAGATGAGACTGCTTTTCAAAAGCCATTTCTTCAGTCCTCAACAGGAAAGAGAAAACAACCCATGATGTACCTGGTCTCAGAAGCAAGCAAAAAGCAGCTCACCTAACACTGAGAGGTGATTCCACTGAGAGGCCCAGGAGAGCACAGGCATCTCTTGTGAAGATGTCACAGATGTCAGCCCACTGGTTTGCATCCAGGAGGTGAACGTACGGGGAGTTCTCGATGCCTTGCCGCAGGTACACCAGGCTGCCCATCAACACCTGAATATCTGGGAGGGACCAGCAACAGGAAGATATTTCACGCAACAAATAAAAGCTTCAGCCTATGGTTCGAGCTTTTACATGGGAAACAGGCAGAATTAATAACACATCCTCACCTCTTCAAAACACTCCAGTCCACTATGGATTGACTGGGGAGTTTTCTGCCCCACCGCAGGCAGGATGTGCTGCCTGGGAATCTGCTTCACACAGGTCTACTTTATTTGTAAGTTTTGTGCCACACACACACTGCCCTAAAAAAATAGGCTTTACTGGATTCATTTTGAGATGGTTCATTTAACTCACATGTTCCCCATTTTTCAAAAGTTTCACTTCTCTTTGTATTACCCCACGCAGCAGAAAATAGCAGATGACTATTCCAAGAACATTCCTGTGCATTTTTAACACTTTACATCTATAATAGGCTTGTGCCAGGGTAATCTACATATTTACTTAAAGAGTCAAAAACCTTAATGTTAAGCAAAGGTGCAAACATTCACATATATTTGTGCCCTCTGAAATAAAGAAAACGTAATTCAAATTGTAAGGATTTGGGCAATACACATTAAATACAAAAACAAGAAGCCTGTAGAAACTGATAATAATGGAGTAACACACATTTGGAACACGATTTTTATTTTACTACAAGGTGCCAAATCCCAGTGCTTTAAATCCCCTTAGTGTGACCCAAAATGTACCTTTCTGATGATTTAGGGCGAAGGGCTGGAAGTTTTTCGCGTACTGAAGTGCTTCTCTTTGATTTGCTGTTCCCCCCATCAATAAACTGATGAAATATAATCTGTGCAGTTTAAATTCCAACGAACTATTCTGTGCCATGAGCATTTCTCTGTTGGATACCGCCCACCTGGAAGAAAGGAGGAGGCACAATGGGACATGACACAAGAGTAATTAAGTGTCAGCCTACACCACATGAAATTATTACAATTATCTACCATCTATTTCAAGGAAAGTATGACTGTTCCTTGAACTTCTGAGAGTCTCCACAGAGACCTTTTACAATCCATGGACCATGATACTTCTGGTGCTGCTGTAGAGGTTAAACTCTGCAAAATTCAAGACAAGACTAAATTAGGCAGAAATAGCTAGAATCTATTGTATTTAAATTAGTAACACTTGATCTTAATTTTAACAATTACTGATAGTTCTTCAGCTGCACATTGAAGAAGTTTGACCAAGCCTTTCAAAAATATTTTCCAACATCCTCATTCACCAAATATGTTTTCTAAGCCACTGTGTTTATATGTGTGCCCAGGATAAGGGAATTGCATCTATGAGACCTCAAGGACAGACATTATCAAGATTTTACAATGGGAGAAGAGAAATCAACCTAAATATCATACTTTACCCTAGCTAAACTTTGCCTTCTGTGTTATTTTCAACTTGAACAATAAGAGTATTTCTCACTTGCTGTGTCTCGTTCACCATGACAACACTAATGTTTGACTCCTAAATAACATGAAAGAATTCTTAAACACACACCAAGTAAAATGAACTGGAATTTTCAAAGTATTTCATAAAAGGTTTTTTTATTATTTAGAATTCATCCATTCCTTTCTTGGGGTTTTTGGAAGTTCTTTGGGTGTTGTTTTGGTTTTTTTCCTTAATTCAATTTAGTCAGGCCTAAATCAATCCAATCTCTCTTAAGAGCCTCAAGTTTCAATGTTCTCCAGTACATCTGTTTCTCATTACTGTTAATTAGTTATACTATTTTCTCTGTGGGGGCCCCATTAAGGAAAAAGCTTTTCACTTTTCAGCAAGGAAGTCTGTTCTTTAAAAACACAAAAAAAAAAACCCAAACACCCAAAACCAGGTTTTGTGAGGCTTCCATTCTCTGCAATTAAGCATTCTGACAGTATTGGTAAGAAGATACAGCATTAATGAGCAAGTATCCACTTTCAATTTGCAGTGGTGGAAGTGTCAGTGGTCTGACTTCACCAGCAAGGCTTTGTAGACACAGAGACCTTTGAGTAGAAAACAGTGAAAAATGGAGCCTTTGAACTAAGAACAAACCCTACTGTTTCCCATTTCAAGCAGCTTCAGATGAGCAGCCTCAAAAGGCTGTCAGCACTGTCATCCCCACCACAAGGGAAGAGCACACTCTCACTAACCATGGGTGGTGGCTGCATTTTGGGGTGTTTTTCTAAGTTTTTTTTTGGGGGGGTGTTAATTGTAATTTTATAACCTGTGTGCATGGTTTCAACCGGGTATAGTGGCATATTTCAAACCCAGCTACAAAAACAAGAGCCTGAAGTTAACAACCACACACTAATAAGCAGCTGAAGGACAAAAAAGTTATAAATAAACACTATGCTAGTCCACAGTCCCATCAACAAGATATTAATCTCAATTGCATCAAAAGAGTCTCCGTCCTCTCCCTGCCAATACTCACACCCACATGACAGAGTGCTTCATCTTGCTGAGGTCAAGCCTATTTTTCAAAATTAGTTTTTAGGCAGCCTTTCCTTTTTTAGCTCTTTGAGTGGCAGCACAGATTTGTATCAAAAGAAAGCAACCACAGAAGCAAGGCCTGAGGTGTTTGGTCTGGGACTTGCTGTTCCTAATTCCAAGGGGAAAAACAAAAAACCAGCAAGTGAGGTTTAAGACATCCAACCCACATACTCTCTGCCACTGTCCAAAACTCTTAGCAATCACATCACCTGTCTTCTCACCTCCTCTCAAAATGATACTCTAAGTGTTTTCACTTCTGAGACTCGAACCCATCTGAATTTTTGGTAAACCTTACAGTATACTATTCAAACCACAGGTACACAGAACTCTCTTCCAGCTCCCACATAGGGTTTAATTAAACTGAATTTAAACTTTGCTAGGCTTTCTTGAATAACGTTTACATGATACCACGAGATGCCAGCAAATACCAGGACCTGTGCACCTTGCTGTTTACAGACAGAAGACAGCATCTCTTCTCAAATTACAGCCCAAAGCTTTCAACGTGCAAGTCATTCCCACCAGACCTTTAATGGAAACCCAACACGGGTCCCAAGGGGCCAGAATCTCACTAGAAAAAAAACAAACAAACATGTATTTCTCCTCCTCATCACCAAATTACAGTGAAAAAAGTCACTGGAAATTAATGGGATCCTGAAGAGGCATAGAGATAACAAAGTTTATGGTGCAAGGCCAGACTGGACACCTACAAAAGCCAACCTGCACACCCCACGAGGGAAAACAAAAAAGTTATGGCCATTTAAATCTGAAGCACCATATTTTTAACTGCTGGAATCTGTATTAGAAGACAATCTGAAAAAAATACACAGGTTCTATTTTTTTTTTCTGAGATACAAATACTAATTTCTCTCCATCACCTCATTAGGGGTTTAAGTCTATTGGAAAAGTCATTAATCTGACAACTCCTTTCCCGTGGCGGTGATGGGGAGCCACGTCTGTGTGTTTTGTTTCCAACACTGAGTTAAGCTGAGCACAAGCACAGAGCACTGGCAAAGCCAGAGAGACCGGTTGTTGTTTTAATCCCAACCTTCCACAATTTTGCATGGATAAACCCTGTTATATTACCCTTCCTGGTTCATGGGACTGTAAGTAAACATTCTTGTGTGACACTTCTCTGCGTTGCCACTGCCGTCAGCAGCCTGAGCCGGCCATGGGACAGTTTGGGACTGCCTTTATGCACCCCTGGAGCTGCATTTACTGATGCCAGTTTCAGCCCAAAGAGCACAATGCCACTCTCCAAGCCCCTATAGTGGAGATCATCCATCCAGGGTTGGTTTCTATTCCTCCTCCTCAACACTCATGTCTGCTAGGAAATAGAATGGGAAATCCCTTTACTACCACCATCAGTTCTGTGGAGTAACTGAGCATTTAACACATTGGTTACCCCCTAAACCAGAGTGTTAAAACCATGACATTTTGTCACATGTTGATCATCCTCCCTACAGTTTTTACATAAGCATCACTATAAATAAGGCCCCCTCTGTGCCCAGCAGCAGCAAAGAGAAGCAGACAGTTTTTGCACTGTCCGGTTTAAACAAAACAAACATTATACACAGAAATAAGACAAGCTGGGGGAGGGAGACCAGCACACAAACTGTGCTGACAATAGCCCCTACTGTCTGTCCATTCAGCTGGAGTAAGAATTCCTTTGAAGGACAACCATGCTTTCTCCTTTGTTTGAAAAATATTTAACACATTGCAGAAACGACAAGATACAACTAAGTAGCAATGGGTAAGGCATAAAGCACTGCAAACTGGAGCTAAAATGAATTTAGTGACTTCAGTGGAACAGATATAACAGCAAATTACTGTTCCTCGGGGATTATCCTTCACAACAGCTCTGTTACTATTTGAACTGTAAGAAATACGTGGTGCAGCTGACAGTAAATCCTGTTTCAGTTGTAACATCAGTGTTGCTTCCCTTCAATTTAGCTATAAACCAGCCCACTTTTCCACCTGTGCAACTACATTTGAAGGCCAACTGTTAAGGTCAAACTTTGCATGACCCACAGGCGTCATTCAGGATTTTGTTGATAAACACCAGGTTTTGAATATCAGAGTGTCCCTGCACTTAGATGCAAATTAGTACTGAATGGACACACCTCTGTTGGTTCATGATAAAGGGAAAAGAAAATGTCTGTTAATACGAAAATGTACTTAACTGAATAATCAAAAAAGGTAACTTTAGTGTGTGAATTATGCTCTGGAAGGAAACATAGATATTTTGAATCTGCTTTTGTTTCATTGTTTCTGTTTTTAAAAGGTCACTTCAGAGTTGGTCGAGTTATTTTGTTCGGTTAGTTAGGATTTTTGTGTTTTGTGGTTGGTTTTTTTCCTTACTTCTGAGACCAACGTAGGCTTATGAAAGCTTAAAAAAAATTAGGCTGGGGGTTTTCTTGGTTTTGAATTAAAAGCTATTCTGAAGTGGCACTGTGCAGTTACATATCCACTCCTGTAAATCACAGAACAGCTCATGAGCCATTTCATCACCTTTCTTTCCTCACGGTTGCTTTTATCACCAGCTTACTGTCTAATGGTTGTAAAGTCCACTAAAGTCAAGCAAATACCCTGGTCGAAGGCTGACAGATTTCAGATATTCCCAATTCCCAGACTCAGGTTTGGTCAGAGCAGTCAGCATTACCCACTGACTTGCATTACCTGAATTGTTTTGTTCAGAAGAAATCTCACTAATGGGTGACCCATTTGTTAAAAGCATTACAAAAAAAAAAAAAAAAGGAAAAAAAATTAGCAGACTTACTCTAGTGCTGGTCTCAGAACTCTGACTTTTAATGCTTCCAATATTCGATTTAACTCCACAAATGGTTCTTTTTGGCTTTGATCTATTGACAGACCAGATTCCTGGGAAAACAAAAAAAAACCCACACACAGAGAAAAAAAACACAGAAGTTTTTTTAGTGAAGGCATGAAAAACAATGGGATTGATCTGCTGGTTTTCTGACACTTTAAATATTGACCTGGAACATTCAAATAAGGAAGTCAACACAAAGCATCATTTTTCACAGTTGATAATGTTCAACACACCCACACTTATCGTTACCTGACAAAGTTCCTCAGCTACATCCAACATTCCCTGCCGGAAGAAATGCTCCACCATCACCTCGTTGAGGATCCTCTGGCTGTCAGCCTGCCAGCACCCATCGATCCCCACGCTGCTGATGTCTGAGTCAAAGTTCTGAAACACACAAATTAACAGTTAATGGGCTGGAACAAATCACCCCACATAATTTTTCTTTAATTATGCTGGCCGCCTGTGTCTCCTTCCTGATGCCTTCTGCCTGTTACTCAGTTGGTCCTCAATTACCTCCAAAGTGAAATATATCTGTCAGCTGCTTTGTTATCCCCTGTGCATGGAAGAACAAATCCTTTGGCTTGCTCTTTTCAAGTCTGAATAACAGTCACTGTAAGGAATCACACTGGCAAATTACAAGTCTAGCTAGAATGTTAGAAATCTAGTTAAAACTGAAAATGTACAGAGAACAGAAGAGGGAACTGTGTGCAGCAGAGTCAAGACAGCCTTATCAATGCATCACTGTCACTACACACACCAAATTGGAAGCAAAAGTTCTTACCCAAGATTTTTTTTTACACAGCTGGGGGAGTAGACAATGCTGAAAAAGGAAAAAGTCACTTCTCCCCACCCTTGAACAACAATGAAATTCAAGTCTCTGAAGACCACAACATCCCAGCAACAGCACGAGCTTTGAAGGTCCAAGAGATCTTTTACAGACCTAACCCAGATGATCCTACTGCTGTGTATTTTTAGGACAGTGGCCTACGGACATATTCCAGGAATAACTAAAGATATTGTCACAGTGACTCTGGTAACACTTGGCACTGTTTGGCAAGGCGCCTCTTGGCAACAGGAGAGCAACATTTGTTCCAATCCAAGTCATAAACAAGGATTTTAACCGCTAACATGTTTTATGACAGAGGCAGGCAGGTTAATTTTAATAAAAATCCTCACTCATTGCCTAAAACAAAGCTCCAGCATTAAAGAGTCTAGAAGCCAGTGCTTTGGTTGCTGCCTGATGTGATGACTATGCCTCTCTCTCAAGGGCCTCTGTCCCAAGAAGGAACTTCAGAAATCAGAAGTTCAGTGCAAACAGCAGGGCTTGAGCTGTGGCTGTGTGCTGATCCACCATGGGAAGGTCATCTCACACAGACACAAGGCTCTGTCCCAGCAGATAACACACAGCTGGCACCACTTCCTCCCACTGCACCTTCCTTTGACTCACCACTTATTCCTTTCCTTCACCAGCACCTTCACATCTCCTTTGATGTTGCTCTGTGCCATCCTGAGAAAGAGGCAGCCTTCTCACTCCCGCACACACGACTCCAAAGCCACCACTGCCTTCAGGCCCCTCAGCAAACTTTCATAAAGCACTAACCTTGGTGTAGCCAATTGTCTCCTCCATCTTTCTGAGACGGTGGAGCAAAGTGAGCATTTAAACTACTGCCATTGATTCAAGTCTCACATTTAATATTTTCACTTGGGTATCTTAACCTGTAAGCTCCTTGTCACGCTGCTCATCTTTAAGCTGTATCTTGAGAAAACTTAAGCATCTTGAAGACTAACACTTTTCTTACTTGTGCCAATCCTTTGAATCCTTAAAACCTCACCACCATTGCGGATTCTGGTGTCAGTGTCCAATCACCACCAAGCAAGTAACACAAATCCATCAACAACACACCAAAGGAACCTCAGAGGCAGTATTTAGAACACATAAGCCTGCTTTTGGTACTTAGTTTCCATGGTGGAGATCACCAAAAATCTAAAAATAATCAACTTTAAGCTGTATAACCCTGCAACCAGAAACCTTATTCTTCTGGGCAGTGACCAACCATTAAAGCTGAACCCATGTCTTGAACATCATCACATCTCCTCACTGCTTGGGGGCAGAGGTGGTGGAGTTAATTAGCTCAATGCCCTCAAAAAATACTCCATTTCTTCTGAAACAACAAAACTATGAGCCTTGTGAACATTTTCAAAACCCCATCATAAATTAGACTTTTAATTCACGTAAAAGAAGGTCAATTAAGCCACATCACACAACCTGAGGACCTTGAGTTTTTTTACTTCCCCTCAGTCATTCTCTGATCAACTCGGTCTTTACCAGGACCTCATTCCAAAAATTTCTGTTCTGTTTTAAACAATTTCTGAGATGTGTATTATACGTGGGATTCCACAGCTCTGCCTCCTCTGGGTCCTGAGGAGCTTCAGGAACTGACTGCACACATTACAGTGAGTGACAGTCACATGTCAGAACAAATTACCACTTGCCTTTGGCTTATATATTTCATAACTGCCACGCATGGATGATGTGCTGGTGACTGCACACCCCTCAGTTTTGTTTTCTAAATGCTAACAGTATGCTAACTGACAGCACTTGGGGTTTAGTAAGACTTCAAAAGTTAAAATAAATTCTGTAAGTTAAAAACTCCAGAAAGCTTAAAACCTGAAAAGCACAAAATAACCTAAGCATCAGTTAATATTCCTGAGAAACAAACCCTTCTTAAGAGCTTAACTAGTAAGCCTAGGGCCAAAATGTAGAACATTATGTGCTAAATACACCAATAGATTATCAATAATTGCTAGAATATGAGGACTTCAAGATGCACACAAACACAAGATGGACCATTTTAACATACATACATCCTTCCATGTTATTTGTAACAACATGATTTAAAGAAGAATGATGATTAAGGACAGTTTTATTCCTCGGTTTCTATGTTGAGATTACTTTGTGCATTCCTCCTTTCTGAATTCTGGCCCAAAATACAAATAAAATGTTTGTTTACCTTCTCTGTTCAACCTGTTTGCATACACAATACAGCTCAACTTGCAAAGACTATTTATTTAACCCCATTCTTCAAAGTTAGATGAAGTTCAGTAAAGGTTTTCAGTTCATTCACATACAAGTTTTCACATGAAACAAACATTAACTTAGGTAAAAGTTTGCTTTCCCAAAACATTAATTAATATGTTGGCCTTTTAACAGGCTTAAAATTCCATGGGAAAAAAATAAAAGGATCTTCCACTTACTCCACTTCACTTTCCTAAGTGAAGGCATTTAACCACTACTCAGGTTGCTACTAGAGGGAAAATATTTACCAGCCCATCAAGCAGCTTCGAGATAAATTCAAATCATTCCAGCAGAGTGAGGGATTTACAGGGAGGCTGATGAGGTACCTGACAACAACCTGCTGAACAACAGTGACCTGGTGAGTTCTGGAAGCAGAGCAAATGCTCGTACAATACAGAAAAAACTGGATGCAAACATTCCCTTTCAAAGGAGAAAATGCTCTCTGGAAGAAAGGGTAACCTTTCATGGATCAGAAGCACGTGATCCACGTAGAACTACTATGAATAAAAGTTTAGCTTATTAGTTAAACTTTCCAGGAACTGCTAACTAAAAGGCAACACACAAAGCTTTGATATTTCAGACTTCAATGTATCTGATGTCAAATTTGAGCTTCATTTTCCTTAAAGGTTTCTGTTCTCAGAGTGAACTCTGCAGGAAGACCAATCCAGGGCCCACCCAAGCTCACAAGAAATGACTACAATAACTTCAAAACTGACCAGACTAAACTTTCTATGTTTATAACCCTGCCTCAATACAGGGGAAAAGATATTTAATCTGAAATTGCCATGAGCAGATAATACAGCAAATTCTTTCACAATCCAAGCTTGCTAAGGAGGAAGTTCGTTGATTCCACATGCAACAACAGCTGTCATTTGGCTGTGTCACACAAAATTGGCACTAGTACTTGCATGTTTCCCAATCTCAAACCAGGCAACAAAATAATGAGTTATGTTTATCTGTGCCTGAGCACGCACAGCCAGAACACAAGCACTGCTCTGGAGATGTTGATCAGTCTTTAAAATAAGTGAGACTCATGAATCTCATGAATGAAGGCAAAGGCTGTGCTTCCTGATATTCTAATGAGTGTTTTATTTTGGAAGCAGCAGTACTTTGTCCAGAAGTGTGCCGAGAATCAATTCACTATGTCACTTACGCTTAATTGCTTGTATTGGTTTACGCTTAAGCATATTATGGTGAAGGGCTGGGGGAGGGCAATTCCAGGAGGTTATGGGAGTTGGTTATCAACAAAGGCTTTGTTGGCAGGTTTCAAACATATTTTCCAGCAGCACAGGGAAATCACATTTAGTACAGATGGAAGATTTCCTTCCAATGTCATTGCTCAGGGAAATGCTGAATTCCATCTGGATTCAAACATTTCATGTATTCATCTGACAAGCAGGCCAAGAACTTAAGTAGTTCCCTTAAGTTACTACAGTTGGGGAAAACTAATAAAATTCAAACTGCTTGCACTTAAAAATCAAGGAAGATCACATTTAAGTAGACAATCCTGACTTGTGCTCTGAACTTCTCAGAACTACATCCTTCATTACTGGCAGAACTGGGGACTTGTGCAGTTCCTACTGCTTTCAGTCTTATGAAGCAAACACCACGGACACTGAGATCGAAAATCCAGAGGAAGCAGCACACTGAATACAACAAGGTGAGCTCATTTTTAAGACCTCACTGGAACAGCCCTTCTGACACTCAAGAGGCACACAGCAGAAAAGGATTATTCAGATCCTTTTTACAGCTTTACAAAACCACACATGTGAAATCTAAAAAATGCTTTTATTTACATCTATCCCTTTTCAAATAAAAATAATAGATAAACTTAAAACAGCAGGACAGAAACAACACTGGAAGAACTCTATTCCCATGACAACTGAAACAGCAATTTGGAGATTAGACTCAAGTCTAGACTTCTTTAAGCCTGCAAGTGCTGTTTTCTTTGACTCCTAAGAAATGCTATCACCAGTTTCCACTGAACATCCTCATCCTCTAAGTATGACCTGGGGCTGTCCTACCTCAGAGGATTTAAATGAAGAAGGTTTGGCCAAACCTGAAAGTGTATTTGTTTAAAAGTCCACTTGCTAAAACAGAATAGGGAAGTTTAAAACTTAGGACAAGATTATATAGATTTATTTCAGGCTTCAAGCCAGTAATAAGGATGGAATTTTACTCTAGTTAATTGGTTTAGATACAGCAGCAAGGATTTGATACAGATGTATCCTTAAGCTTTGGATAAGTGACATGTGGATTACAGCTATTACTACAAAGTTTGAGCTCTCCCTGACAGTCGGTCACATATCGAAGCAAAAAACAAACGTTTCATGGACATTGTGCTTCATAATGCAGAATTAAGTACTTTGTTTCTTCATCACACTATTGTTAAATTACGCTTTAGCAGATTATCATTACTAACAAAGCTTAAATCAGATTGCCAAAGGATAAATCAGTACTGGCTAATGCTGCAAATGTCTTTGTCCAGGTGAAAAGACTCATTTACCAGCATCTTCCTAATAAGATTATAAGGTGCACCTCAAACCAAATGTTTAGATCCTGTCAAAAGGCATGTTGTGATGTGAAACTACCACAAGAATGTCAAAAAAAAACAAGCACAAGACTCCCTCAATACAGAACTACTTCATACAAAAGAACACAGATGGAAAAAACCATGGCTTGAAAGTTTACATATAGCACCACTTTAGTGTAATTTCAAAGAATTGTTAATATTTACCTACAAAAATATTCAGATCCAGGTTAGTCTTGAACCTGGGATTCGTATCAGAATGTCTCAAATGCAAAGGTCCAAAGATAAACTGCCCTACCTTACTATTCCTTATGGCAGAGACACAGAGACTATGAGATGCTGAATCTACTCTACGCACATTAAGAACACTGTGTTTGAAAATTAAGCCCCCCAAACCAACCACACCCTTGAAATACATACGTCTTCCTTTAAAAAGTCTCTGGTTTTACAGAATCATTGAATTGTTTGGGTCGGAAGGGACCTTAAAGATCACTCAGTTCTACCCTCCTGCCACAGGCAGGGACACCTTCCACTAGAGCAGGTTGTTCAGAGCCCCATCCAGTCTGGCCTTGGACACTTCCAGGGATGGGGCAGAGGCCCGTCCTGCCTTCCAGAACAAAATGCCACTTTGGAGGTACCTGCTACTGACAATTAACTAGATATTCTACATATATAAACCAAACTATTTCTTATTGAGACAGATAATGAAACAACCAGCCTGCTAAAGTGATAAAACACAAAATATACTAAGCCTTGTAGTATCTATAGGGCACGTTCTCTCAGAAATTAGGAGATCTGAGCTGCCCCAGAAGGAACAGTCTGTCTGCAGTGTGTCCTGAAAGCACTGTACAGCCCCCACTCTCACCTCTGCTTCTGTAGTTTCCAGGAAGATTTAGTTAAGACTGATAGCAACATAAATCCAAATTTTGTAAAGCAGAGCACATGCCACAGAATCAATGCTGCAACACAATCAAACCACAAAATAAATACCTTATCAATGGCTTTCCCAACTCGGGATACGCTGCTGTGAATGTCCTTATGATCAGAGGCCAGTTTTTGGACTGTGTCTTTTATCCTTTTACAACACTGTGTCATAACAAGTGAAATCGTCCCTGACAAGTCTCCATCTTGATCTAGACAAAAGAGAGGAAAATTACTACCTTTGTTAAAAACAAATGGTAACATCAAATCTCTTAAAATGCGACAAATAAAGTCAAAAAGTGGTATTAGAAGAAAGAAATACAACCTAGGGAGTATTTGCAAAGCAAGGTGAGTGCAAATGGAGGCAGATGTACAGGAATTCACCAGTGTGAATTTCACCAGTGTGAAAACTCACCTGTGGAATTAGGAATCCAAGTGGGTGCACCATAACATAGAACAAGGGCAACATTTTGAAAAATTAATGCAAAGTTCTCATGTGTCTCAGTCACTGTATATAAATAAACACCTCAAGGAAACACCCAGTCCACAAATGTCTCAGGACACAAGAGAAAGCAAGTGAAGCTACTGCAGGATCAGTTCTCTTTCAGACAGACCCTGAAGGTAAGTCAGAACATCACAATTAACTTCAGCAAGGTACAAGGAAAATGTGGATTACTGAGGGCCCAATTAATTCCTGCTCCACAAGCCACCCACTTCTCTTGTACTCTGGTTTTAAGCTGTATGAGACTCCTGCTTCCTGACTCGTGGTAACAGCTCTAAAGTTCAGCCATTCTATCTCCAATTCCCTTCTATGGACAAGAAGCAGCTCATGAAGGACCCGTGGACATCACACCCACACTTCCTTGTTATGAGATTTATTCTCTAGAAACTGACATTTTTTAGCTGATGCCCAACAGCAGGTGCGGTGCTGTGCAGCCCATTTTGTGGGCAAAATAATAAACAGGAGAGGTTTACAAGCCATATCACAGCACCTCACAGTTTACACCCTCTGTGCCTTGATTCAAACATCACTCAGGAACTTCAGTCCGGGGGAAAAAAAATTAGAGTTTTGGTGCTTTACTACAGTCCATTCTTGCTGCTTTTGATTTAAATGTCTCTTTTTCTGTTTTACCTCTGAAGGTCTCTCCTTCCTCAAAGTTCATACTACATGAAGAATTTTTCCTTTAGGGACACAGGCTTAGAAGCCTTCAGCTGCAGGAAGGCTAATTTAAGCAGGGGAGCAGCCCAGAAACATCTCCCTGATATTCAGGGCCCAAAGCCCTCCTCTGAAAAAAACAAACCCACCAAAATATCTCTTTAGAAGAGGGACTTTATGGAAAACATGCTCACTTTTTAAGTTTGTTCCTTCTTTTATTTTGTATTTTAGCATGTCTTTGGTTTCAGCAGCATGTTAAGAGCCCAGTTTCTGGAGAGAGCAAAGGAAATCCAGAAAAAACTGTAATGACAGGGGATGCATAATGATTTCACAGCCAATTTTGCTGGATACCTCCCCTCTGTTGTTACACACTGATCTATCTCACCACTAACCAAGCAAACAGCTCCTGTTCAGCCCCACAAACCTCAGCTAGGGAAGCTTCAACAGCAGTTTTGCAGCAGCCATAGCTTTTAAAAAAGAAGAAAGTTCTAACTCCCTCCAGTCCCATGAAGCCAATGATCCTCCCAGGCAAATGGCTAATGGGGCTCTCTACCTTTTTTTTTTGTAATGGATGAGTGAGGAGTAATAGGATTGAAACAGTCACTCCAGTGGCTCTCTGCATCCCAAATTAAAAATGAAAAATGCACTCAAACTATTACATGAAGTTCACTCCCTAAAATTACTTCAGGAATAATCCTTGTTTCTCAGTTGCTGTTTAATTTTTTGACAGACATTTAAAATCACAAGCAGAATCTTTTAACTGTCTCGTGACTTTTACGACAACAAAAAGATCAGCCAAAGATTACACAACATGTAAAAATGGAAATACTCATTCTGCAATAAACAGAGAGGCTAAAATACACTTTGGGATTTTTTGCAAGAAAAGCTATTATGTTAAAATCCAATAAACTCACATGGGTAACTGCTTCCACCCCAAGCAAGCAAGTGAATTGCTGACCCCTGACATGTAGCAGAAACCAACAAAAATGTCCACACAGGGAAAACCATCAGAGCTGCACAACCTTTCCCCTCTGCACCCCTCTCCCTCAGCTTCAATCCAACCAGTAGCCACTTGCAATAAATCAGCAGGAGAAAGCCTGGAGCCAGCCCTCCTGGGAATTTAGGGTTCCCAGGACACTACAGCCGTGCATGTACAGTCACAATTAAAAACATAAATAAATATACTGGCCAGCAGACACTGGGCACAAAGCAGAGTCCAAAGCCAAGTTTACTCAGCCAAACACATTTATACCAACCAAGAATATGCAGCCCTGCCTTGCCTACTCCAGAAAGACAGATGCACAAAGCGAAGAGAAAAGAAAAACAAACTTTGCCTTCTCACTCACAGGCCTGCTGATAGATAGGGCTGGTTTGTCCTCAGGCTTTAACATGATAAAGGACATTTTAAGAGACTGTGAGGGTGGGGTGGGGAACCAGTTTAGAGGTTAAAGCAGCTTCTAATAATTTCTTTTTCTCCACCCACTTCCTTTTTATACCCACTGCCTATTTAAGGCCTTTGCATGCATCTGTGCTCCCAGATCTTGTCTTACAGTTGACTTCTTCAGCACTGAGGGTTTTAATTTCTCTTTTTTTTTCCTTCAAAATTGCATACATAAGTATATTTCTTCAGTCCCTACCCCTGAGTTAGAGCTCCACATTAGGACATCCTGCTGCTTTCAACACTACCAATTTTCAAAAATCCTCAGGATGCAGCATATAAAAGCTGCAAATACTTGTTCTGGTTAGAATGTTAAAAATAACATGTTAAAGAAAAAAAATAAGAAGAATTTTGTCACCTACAAAGCCAGTTCACCCTCAGATGCCAAAACTGAAGAGCTCCCCAGATGTTTCAGGGTGCACTAATAACATACTGACTTTCATCCTACTAAAAGAGCTAATCCCGGGATGTGCTCTCTGGGACAGCATCACCACTTACTTGGTAGGTGTTCAAAGCATGTCCAGGGACAGCCCCAAAAACTGCCAATCCAAGCCTGGATGGAAAACCCAACAAGGATCCTGAAGGAATCACACAGTGGAGCCCTTTAATTTTATCACAAAGCGAGCCAAAACTCTGGACCTGCAATGGAATTCCCCCAGACAAACCTTTAGAGCCCAGAAAAGACCAACAGAAGCAAGAGGGTCACACCATGAGCTTTCCAGGCTAGGTCAGCACCTCAGGCTGTGAAGGCACATATTTTACTGACTCTCTTCAATGCCCCAGCCCAGACTGCTTCAAACAGCACAAGGAACACCTACTGAAACACAGTTCAAAACAATGTCAAAAGGACCGAGCAGTTTTTTATCCCAAATAAATGCCTTGGAAGCAGAACTCCACGTCTGCTGCCTATAGAAACTGCTGTGAACACACAGAACAGCTCGAGTACACTCAGGCTTGGAATTATCCATGCTCCTCACTGAGCTTTGCACCTATATTTGCACAAGGCCACAGCAAACACCTTTCCCCTGAGCCAAACAAAAGCAAAGACAAAGCAGCAGCACAGGCGCTCTCAAGTTTGGGCTCAGGAGCCTGCAAGTTCCTATTTTTAATCCCTGGCTTCCTGCATGGCCCTGGGTAAATCACTTCAGCTGCCTCTCCACTCCCTCCCACTCCACCCACAAACAAGGTACTGCCTCCACCTCTGGGATTGCACAAAGTTTAAGCGTCCCGTGTTTACAGTCCTCCCAAGTGCTCAACATCAGCTGTGACACACGGACAGAGCTCGGGAGCCCGTGTTTACCCCCTGCCGACAGTGGCTTTACCCTTAACACCACCAAATCCAGCCCCAGCAAAGGAACAGAACTCAGGGACACGGGAAAAGAGAGAAGGGAGGGGAAAAAAAAAAAAAAAGCAATGAAAGAAAAGGGAGGGAAGAAAGCAAACAGGTCAGGCCAGCCCTGTGTCTCCCCTGGAGTGCCCAACCCAACCTGAAGGGTTATGAACATCCTGACCAGGGTCAAGCCAGACCTGCTGATCAGGAGCAAACAAACTTCCCGAGCAGCATGGACAAGGCAGGAGAGGCCCGGGAGGGCTGAGACCTATCCCGGCATCACAGCACACGCTGAGCTGGAAGGGACCCACAAGGATCACCGAGTGCAGCTACTGGCCCTGCACAAGACCATCGCCAAGGGTCACACCATGTGCCCGAGGGTGTCATCCAAAAGCTTCCCGAGCACTGTCAGGCTCGGTGCTGTGACCGCTGCCCTGGGGAGCCTGTTCCAGCACCCAACCACCCTCTGGCTAAAGAACCTTCCCATAATACCCAACCTAATCCTGCCTCGCTCCCACCTTTTAACTTTTCCATTTCAGCACCGCCCCCAAAGCGCCGGGGGGGTCCCGGCTCAGCCCCCCAGAGCAGGTGCTCTCCCTGGAAGGGTCCCCATCCCACAAAGCCCGAAGTTTTAGAGCCACAACGCCCTACATTTTGAGGTTTCACCCCTTGAGGAAGAGAAGGAGGAAAGCGGGGAGAGGGCCGCGTCCCTTCGGCACAGGGCGGAGGTTCGCGGGGGGGTGGTGNCACTTCCGCGCAGGCACCGCGCCGGGCACGCGGGGGCCTCGCCGCCGCTCCGCGCAGGCACTGCCGCGAACAGCCCCGCCCCCCGGAGGTGGGGAGGGGTGTTTGTTTGGGTGGTGGGTTGTTTTGTGTTTTTTTCCTGGGTGGTGTTGTTTGTTTCCCTCTCCCCGCCTTTTTCTTTTTTCCCCTCCCCACCAGTCAGGCTGCTCCCGGTGCCCCCCGGTAGGGAAGCGCTTCCCCGGTCGGGAGGCGCTGTGGTGGGTCAGGCAGCGCGGCGGGCAGCTCGGCGAGGGGGCCTCGGGTGCGCTGTTGCCATGGCGACGGCCAGGCCTGAGGCGGCGCCGAGCCCCGGGAGGCCTCGGTGGGTTTATCGCGGGTGTCGGGGCTCGCCTGTGTCGTCCCCCGGGCCTGGGCCGCTCCTTCGGCTGTCGGGGTCCGGTTTGTCACCCCCAGGGGCGGGGAGCGGCTCTTGCAGCTCTTAGGGTCCAGTTTGTCACCCCTGGGGTCGGGAAGCGGCTCCTTCGGCTCTCAGGGTCTGGTTTGTCACCCCTCTGGGGTCGGGAAGTGGCTCCTCCGGTTTTTGGGGTCCGGTTTGTCACCCCCAGGGTCGAGGAGCGGCTCCTGCAGCTCTTGGGGTCCAGTTTGTCGTCCCTGAGGTCGGGAAGCGGCTCCTTCGACTCTCGAGGTCTGGTTTGACACCTCTGGGGGCTGGAAGCGAATCCTCCAACTTTCAGGGTCTCGCTGTGGCATCCCTGGGGTCGGGTGGCTCCTGCAGCTCTCGGGATCCGGTTTGTCACCCCCGGGGTCGGGGAGCTGCTCCTCCGGTTTTTGGGGTCCGAAAACAGCTCCTCTGGCTCTCGGGGTCTAGTTT
>VXAU01004693.1:232611-252176 GCA_013399695.1 Formicarius rufipectus | reverse complement strand
CGTGGCCCCGCTCCCCTGACAGCCCCCGCTCCCCTCCCTGCCCAGCCCGGGCTCCGGCTCGGCGCTCCCGGGAAGATGTGGGTGAAGCTGTGCTGTTTGCTGCTCTACTTCCTGGCGCTGTTCGTGCTGGCCCGGGTGTTCGAGGCCGTGGCGTGGTACGAGAGCGGCTTCCTCGCCACGCAGCTGGTGGACCCGGTGGCGCTGAGCTTTAGGAAGCTGCGGACCATCCTGGAGTGCCGCGGGCTGGGGCACTCGGGGCTGCCCGAGAAGAAGGATGTGCGGGAGCTGGTGGAGAAGTCAGGTATGCACGGGGTGGGTGAGTCGGGGTGGAGGAGCCGCCGTGACCTCGGCCGGGACGGACCGAGGTCGGTGCCCCGGCCATCCCCCGCTCCACGGCCAGGGAGAGCCGGGAGCTGCTTCCCGGCGCTGGGCAGGCGTGGGGAGCGAGCTGGGATCAGCCGAGATCAGTCCTGGAGCTCGGGAAAGGGGAAGGTGGGCAGTGAAATCCCGGCGGAGCGGGCTGTGAGGGGGGAGAGGCCTGCGCCGGACGGGGCACCGGCGTGGCCCTGCCCTTATTCTGCCTTCGGGTCAGCCAGGGTGGCACAGAATGGGAGAGAATGTGGCCTGCCCGTGGACAGAGAGGAGCGGGGAGCTGGGAGAGCTGTTTATTTATGTACAGCTCCTGTCCGTGTGTGCCCGATGGCCGGGGGTGTTTGGGGTACGGCCGGCCGAGGTGGGCCCCGAAGAGCGCGGTGAGTTCACCGCCAGAGCGATGGGTACCCAGGGATGGGGTGTTTCATACCGCTGGAGCAGAGCTACATCCTACATACAAAAAAGAAATGGCCTGGGGGGGGATAAAAACCAGGAAAAGAGGCATTTCGGAAAGCAGGGAAAAGCAGGTGAAGGAGGTGGATTTCATGGGGGTGATGGACGGCGAAGGGGGAAGAGATGCGAGGAATGGCAGAAGTGCGCTGGAAGGAAAGGATGCTGCCTGGAGCAGGGGGCAGCTGGCCCCGAGGACATGGGGCTGATGTAATAGCTGTGGTGCCAGCCAAGCAGGAAAATGTGAGTAGCTGCTTTTAAATCAATGATCGAAGGGCTGCTGATCCAGGAGAGGGCGGAATCTGAGCGACCAGGACAGGCATTGAGGGTCTCTCGTGTCTGGAGAGAAAGGGAGATGGATTTGGGTGGATACAGTGAGTACTTTAGAATAACTTTAAAAACGCTGGTTTGAATAATTTGTATTAATCCTGGGCATTTAAATCTGATTTGCTGTTATTGTTCATTGTTTATGTATGTTTTTATGGGGTTTTTTTAGCTTTGCTGCTGCCACAGTAAAAAAAGAAAAAAAAAAAAAAGCAGTAGGTGCTTTCACTTTTGTTTCCACTTTCACTCCTTGGCTGTCAGGTACTTCCATGATGTCATGATGTTTGGGTTGCATATGCTGCAGGGAGGTGTTTAACTCCAAACAAACTTTATTAACCAGCTTCTTCAAATGTCATGGAAACGCTTCTCATACCAACAGGCTTTGCAGCATTTTTCCGTGGCTGATTGTGGATTTTTGGTTTGTTACTTTGTTGTTGGTTTTGTTTTGGTTTTTTGTTTGTTTGGTTTGTTTGTGTTTTTGTTTTTTTCCCGAAACCCCTCAAGGGTTTCAGCTGTTACACTTATTTTTACATTTTGAAAGAAGCAGCGCTTTTGGACAAGACCTCATTTTCTAAAACTTAATAGATTAGTTACTAGAATGCTAGTTGTCATTAACAGTGTTAGTAATGATTGTGAAAATAACACGAGAAGGAAATGAGATTGCGAAGGAAACAGTATCAGATGATTTTACTGTGAGCTCTTTACGTCGCTGCTCTTGGAGTTCATGGGAACTTTTCCCAACTGTGCAAACAGAAGCCAATAGCTAAATTATTCTGCCTGAGATTCTTACTTGCAGTGGGACAATCAACACTGAGTTTTGCTACAAAATTATTGATTACAGATTTGGAAGTCTGTTTGAATTGTCAGTGTTGCTTGCTGCAAAACTGCTGTCCCGTGAAATGAAAGCAAAGATACATCAACTAAAATTGCTCTCAGCTACTGAACTTTGTTATTTGAAGAGAATGAGGCTTCGAAGATGTTCTTTTATTCCTCTGTGTGCTCGGTTACATGTGTGGTACCTCTGTGTAATGAGACGCAGAGCATTCATATCTTCTGTGATCTGACAGATGAAGTCATATTGCTCATAGTCACGTCACTGGAGATGGAATTATATAATAACTTTAAGGTTTAGCTGTCTTTGTACTGAAAAGGCTCTCTAAGCAACCATGCAAATATAGTTAGTTAAACTGTTACTAGGATTTGTGACGTGATCTTTCTGGAGTACAATTTTAATTTCTCCACTTGCCTCTTTTTCAGGAGACCTCATGGAAGGAGAGCTTTATTCAGCTCTCAAGGAGGAAGAGGCCTCTGAATCGGTTTCCAGTACAAACTTTAGTGGTGAAATGCACTTCTATGAGCTTGTAGAAGACACAAAAGATGGAATCTGGCTGGTACAGGTATAGAAATTCTATCGTTTATTTTTATATATTTGTCACACCCAAAGTATATTTCAAAGGAGGAGTTTATGAGGGGAGTTAACTAGTTGTAAAAATGTATAACAGAGAGATGGTGATAAACTACCTCCAAGAGACAATGAATAGAGGAATAAACATGTTAAAAGGGAAAACAAGAAAGTTTGGAAGTGCCACAGTTCCTATACAGACAGGAACAAAAAAAGCCTCTGTTATTCTGTGTACTGTTTTTTGAAAAGCAGTCACTTTAGAACCAGAAAACAAAGCGGCACTCACTTAAGTACACAGAGTATGCAAGTCCTTGGCCCTGGTATTGTGAGAGTGTGTGCAATGTGTGAAGTAGGTGCATTAGCATAGAAGCTCCCAGCTGGCACCGGAGAGGTGCTTCTGGTGTTGCTCTTCCTTTTGGCTGAATTGCAAGCTCACACCCAACCAGTTTTAAGTTTCTGTTTATCTAAGGGGCTTAGAGCACTTGTAAAATCTCTATTGGCTTTTCACAAAAGGAGGATCTCAGTGTGCTCGTTCCCAGCCTTAGCAGGCTGCTTCTAAAACACGCTCCAGGGGCTTAAAGTTAACCTTGTCCCAAGCCTGGTGGGTCCACCAGTTTTGGAGTGTGCTTCCCCAGGAAAAGAGAAAGGCATGAGAATAAATGATTGTTTAGGAAGAGAAAGGCTTTTGCAAATAGGATTCTGAAACAATTCATCATCACTCCTGAAAACAAAAGTAAACTAGACCAAAATGTAGAAGTTATTTTCTGCATCAGATTCTCTGTTGATAAGAGGGTTTGTTTTTTCTTAAGGCTCAAGTTCCCTGCTAACACCCACAACAGGCAATTAATTGTTCAGTTGATAGCTCCCATCTGGTTTACCTGCTCTTACTTTGTGTTTTCTATTTAACAGGAAGTCATTGAATCTTGATAATCTCTTTATTAAACCGACACTGTCACCACATCAGACTTCACCCCAAAACAGACAGTGAGAGGACAGATTACCTTCAGACTAGAAATGGCAGTTGTGTTTTGGAAAGGATGTATTTGCAGTTTATTGAATCCAAGTTTGAGGTTTAAATCATGCAGAAGGGCATTCTTCCAGCAAAGGGAGAGTGTTGAAAAGTTTACATGTCTCCAACCAGGCTGACAAATACTAGCATGAATATGCTTTGAAAAACCTCTCCTCCCCATGCAGCTCAAAAGGGTAAAATATGGTAGTACTCTGTTATTTGTTGTTTGCAGAAATTTACTTCTAATATATTTTCTACTACCATCCTAATCGCAGATCAGATAGGCTGTGCTTTGATTTCTGTAGTGTGATGAATGTTGTCATCATTCTGGGAACATTTGCACAGCTATTCAGTTGGTCACAATAGCTGTGGAAAAAAAATTAGTGGAATTTACTGAATAATTTACTTGCTGAGCACTGTTTGTCTGGTTCTCTACAACAGAAACCACAAGACATGTCAAATTGCTGTTTTTCATTCTTGCTTCTCAAGTTTTTCATCACTTTTGAGTTTTCATTTGCTCTGTTCTCCACCATCACTCCTGTCTCGATAACTCCTGTGCTGGATTCTTCCTGTCCTTTCACAGTTTTCCCATGCTCTTTTCTTAGGCCTTATCCCTGCAGAGCTGGTTTTTACCATCATTTCCTGGTTCCAACTCTTGATTCCCTCCCTTGCCCATCCTCCTTTACCCTTAGGTATCCTGTGGAAACTTTACAGCTGATTAATCAGCTCGATAATTTAGGCAGGGAACAGTGGAGAGTGAGGATGTCTCCTGGATGGTTTTGGTGACCACAGGCAAGGTCGGAGATTGCCCTGCTTTGGCCCTGCTGGCTGGGAAGCAGAAGGGATCTCCAGATGCTTTTCTGGATGCTGACTGTGAATCCATGTCCCGTGGGGGTTGCTGGAAAGCAGCAGAGGGAGAGGAGCAGTTCTGGCTCAGCTGGCACAGTGGCTGTCGGTTGAGTTGGCTTTGAACACTTCATGATGCTGTATGGGAGCGCTGGGACTCTGAAGATGATTTTTATTTTCCAGTGCATGTAAGTGAAATTCCTGGTGTGGCACAGGGAATGTGATAGCCATCACTGTCTGCAGCGAATCAAAGGAAAACGAGGAAATAATTACTACTTCTTGATGTGTTTGTCTCAAATTGAGGCGTGAATTTATCATTTAGAGTCAACAAGATGAATTCCTTGAAGAAAGTCGATCTCAGTACACAAAGAATCAGTGTTTGTGGCTTTGTTTCTTTATTTTCCGGAAATCCACATGCAAAGCATCCCTGCTCAGTGGTAATTTGTTTACCAGTGTAGCTGTTCACAGCTCCTGTGTGGTGCTTCCATAGAGCCACAGACAGCAGCATGTTCTTTCTCCTATTAGCTTATGATCTCATCACCTTTCCTTTTACACCGTTTCCCCTCCTTGCCAGCTGCTGTTGTGCACTGCTCTGGCTGGCAGGGAGGGTGAGTGATAGTTTCTGGAGCTGCTTCTCTATTTGGTAGAGGAGTAACACGGAACATTCCTGCTTTTCCAGACTCTGGCATGTCTCATGCTCTCTTGTTAGTCTCTAGAAACCTGTCACATCCCACAATATTGTAGATGTTGTGACTTTTTAAAACCATACAGTAAAAGATCCACAAAGGAAAACCCTCTTTGAATGAAGTTACAGTCTAAATTAATGTCTATTTTTATTTTTAAAGTCTCTACTTTAACATAGTGGTAGCCAGAAGTAATGGGAACTTTATTCCTCGCATTGAATTGTGGGGACAAACATTTTGACTGTGTCTGGTTGAAGTACCATTATTATGGATATAAAATGCTGCAGTCTTATTCTGCATCTCAGCTTCTAGCTCAAGTGGTGTAGTCACAGAGCAGGGGATGTGCCTACAGCATTTTGCTGGTGGTGGTGTGTTCATTCTTTCTTTTGCTTGCATGTAGGATGAGTAATTTTCATATCTGCCTTTTGGGTTTTGCCAGGTGATCAGCTCTTCTCGCTGAAAGAAAATGAAGTAGAAACACTCTATTCGTCTAAAATACATCATTCAGTATTTGCGTCTTTTCCAATAGCCCTTCGGGATCATTTAGCACAAGATGCCTGATTCTAACTTTCAGTTTCCTTCTTTGAGAGGCTTCATGTCCAGCCAAGGGTGCAGAATACCATCAGCTGAAATGTAATAGTTCTCATGTTGCCTGAGTGTCAGTGTTAATTCATTACAGAAACTCATTTATTCTCCACCTCTGACTTAACTGACAGCTTAACTGAGCTGTTCAGATCAGTGCATAGATTGCCCCACCTCCCTTGAGAAACTGCATGTAATTTTTAGGTGGTTCAGTTTTGTGTGCTATGATGGATGTAGTCCTTTGTCTTTGCCTGTTTTAATCTGATTCTTCAAAATCTCTTTCTCAGAAAAGCAAACGATCTCCAGATACGTTCAGTCCATATGGACTGATTCTGAGCCAGTTGTGAGTTCTTTGGAAACAGCAATTATGCGGAAATTCAGTTCCATCAGCACAATGACAAATAATAAACAGAGTGAGATGTCTCAGAGTTGGTAAAAGTGCAGACAGTCATGTAGAAACTTACTGACATTCTCTGGAATAAGTGAGCTTTTTCCCAAGCTTTTAATAAATAACTCACCAGCACATTTATAATTAATTGTATTCCAAATGAGAATTGTCCAAGTATTTTTACTTTATCTATGGGAGTGCAGTTGGTTAGAAAGAGTTCTATGAAAAGTACATAAGAATTAATTAGTTAATTAATAGACCAGAAGTTTTGAACCTTTGAATCTTTGTGGAGCCCTGAAAAATCTTCCAGTGTACATGAACTCTACAGTAATATTGGGCTTCCTCTGCTCTTTTACCCTCCACAGGCACGAGGAGTTCATGGGTGTCTCAAACTGGAAACTGCTAAACCAGTCTGACAGTTCTCACATACACACAACCTTACCAGTTTATTAAATCAGTTAGAAATCAGTTTTGCCTTTTGCAAAACCATAGTATTTTTCCAATTCAAATGTCTGTATTCCTTCATGCAGAGAGTGACTTGCTGAGGCCAAGGGAGAACTGACTGCTCCTGAGAGAACTCCCTGTATATGTATATGTGCGCGCGCGCGTGTGTGTGTGCGTGCAGCAGGGAATGGTGTCTCTTCCTCCATACATACTGCTCTTCTGAGGGTTCAAAGCCTGTCACAGTGCCCTAGCGCCCAGAGTGAGGAGCACTTGGGGTCGTTGTCTTTGTGGCTAAGCTGTAAAACCAAGTTTTGGCTATTTGAAATTGTGTGCTCTTGGTATGAGCAGGTGTTCTTGACACCTGGTATCCCAGCTGGAATTGGTTGAAATAATGAGAGCTGGAATACCATGAAGTGCTTGTTCTACATTTGCCCATCTCTGACTCATTCTCACGCTTTGTGATATTTTAGCGTTTTTAGTTCTGAGGGAGCTTCAGCACTTGCTGAGACCAAATCTTGTTACTGTGACCTGTTTTGAGATCTCTGCACACCTGCCTGAAAGAGGTTGAACAGGATCTGTTTTAAAGGCATGGAAAGCAGGAGAATGTGTGAGTGAGGTCACTATCATGTCATGCTCAAGTACTTCACGGGTACCTGAGGAGGAGTCTGTCTTTGCATATTGCATCGTTACAGCAAACTCTTAACACCAGCTGTGTTTCCTTTGGCCTTCTTCAATTTCAGTTATATTTTCACGTGTGTTTTAACAATGTGTGTTTCTTTGAAAATGCTTAATGATAATTGAAAATTAAGGAGCAGCTGGATTGATCATGATTCTGAAGTGTCTATTGCAATATTGGCATATCCACGCAATATACTTTGGTTTTAGATTAGACAAGAGAGGCAAAGTGCCTTGCTGACTTTGTCTTATTTTTTCCAAATGTTTGTATCTTACTGTCCCTGGAGTATTTGCTCCTCAAGTCTGTTTGCTTCTTTAATGTCATAACTATGAGTGCTTTAATACACAGATCAAAATGATTCTATTGATTACTTTTTTGATTAACCTGTTTTGGAATAATTCTGTATAATTCATTGTCAGGAGAACTCTGTCAGTGCAAAAGCTCCCTAGTCAAATGTCTGTTGAAATCATCAGGATTCCAACAGTTTCAGTATTATAGGTCCCTAGCCAAATTCTATTTGCATTTTGTTTTCTGTGCCACCTGCAAGCCACCTTCTTTGGGATTTGTGGAAACTAAACAAGAAAACTCAATCAGAACATGTAGAAATATATCAGATTTCCAAACCCACATCCCTCGAGTTTTACTTTGCACATCTTGATGGCATAACTTAACCTACAGTATTTCACAGTCGTTGGTTGAGAATCTCCTGGCCTCTTGGGATATGGTGTGGTCCTCCCAGATTCACAGATGGAGGATGAAGAAACTTCTATTTGAGACTCCGGAGGAAGTTTGTGGGTGGAGGCTCAGTGAGAGCCTGTCCTTCTCTCCAGCATCTTCTTCTACTAAAGAAGTCAGTAAATCAAATACAGACATGGTAATTCAGACCCTGCAGTCAGAGCCAGTCCTCTGGCCTATTTTAGGTGTAGTTTAGGGAGCATCTCTATTCCTGATGTGAAGTTGTTAACTGGCAGGGTTACTGTGATCCTATTGGATTCTCTTAGCCCAGGAGGATGATTTAATGGATTGTGTTACCCTCATTGTCTTACCTGTCACTCTTTGACATGTGATATGTTACAGATTGTGAACATAGCTAATAATAAGACAAGCTGGAAGGGTTTGTGTTCCTCCACATGTGGTGTTTGTTCCCCTGATCTCCTAAAAGATACCTTCTCTTACGAGCTTCAGCTTTATTATAACATTAAAGAGTGTATGATTGAAAGGGGCCTTCATGATGAGCTAGTCCAGCTCTCTGTTAGACTGTGGAATATCTGCTGTCTCTCTTATGTTGTAAGCTGTCTGAATACTCCTGCTGACTGGTCTCTTCTTGGGACTGTGTGTGTGACTTGTGTCTCGGGTGTATTCATGGCTAACTGGATCCTGTTGGGCATAAATTGACATCGCCCTTGAGTTTCACTGACTCCTGATGTCAGCCCCACTCCTCCCAGCATGCGAAGTCAATCAACCAGTCTGATTTGTCAGGTGTAAAGTACCCTGGGCTTTGCTTACTTTGCAGCCAGTGAATATTGATGGCTCATGTTTCCTTGTGGAGCAACTAATAGCCCCAAGCTTTTCCTCCCGTCTCTGTTTCTGAGTGATGAACTCCCCGAGTGTCCTGTTCATTACTGAACTCAATTTCATGTGTGACACTCTGCATTACAAGATTTGTGCAGCTCTTCCTGCTGCGTTATAATCCTCTTTCCTACATAGATGTGCTTCCCAGTTTTATGTCATCTACAAATGGCTTTGGGAGACTTCAAGTTCCCGCAGGAAGGGCATTAGTAGGAATATCTGCTGAACTGAGCTTTAAGGTAAATCTATTAAGAAGTCTGTTAACACCTTGCTGGCATTTTGATGTCTTCTTGCTGTGGCCAATTTCTTGCTCACTTTAAAACTCTTTTTTTTTTTTTTTAAACTCACTATAAAAGCTTATCTCTTGTTCTCATGTAAATTTTCCATGTGGAATAATTCTTGCTACTCTACCAAACTACAAACAGGGTACTACATTCCATTTCTCTTGGAACTCGGTTCTTTTTCACCAGGAGAAGATAGATGTTCAGCTCTCACTCAGGAATGATACATCTTCAGTAATTGCATGCCGAATGGGGTGGAAAATGCAACTGTCTCTGCAACTTTAAAATTTGTTCTGTAGTTTTGCATCTTACCGAGATCAAACTGGTGGGATTTTTTTATTTTTATTTGCTTTTAAATATAGCTACTACCTTGCTATTCTCCTGTCAAAATGTGAATTAGTCTGACAGGGGGTTATAAGAACTCTTCACAGGTTCTTCTGTGATTTTGTGTGCTTGTGTTACAGTTCCGGGGTGGAGGTTTCCTGCTTATATATATATATAATTGTGCTAAGTTATTTGAGTTTTGTTTCCATTTTCAGGTGATACAGTCTCTTCCCATGAATTTGCTAACTGGTCCATGGCCAGCCATCTCCTCTTCATTGAAAGCTGAGTCACAGCATTAATTTAAAAAGAAAATTATCTTACATTTCTATCCTGTCTTCATTGTACGGTGATTCTGCTGCTTTTACCCCAGTTCTGTTCCTATTCATATGACTGAAGAACCTTTTGGTACAGCTTGTAATAGTCTTTGTACAGTCTAACTTGAATTGTTAATTTCTCCTTTTTTTTCCCCTTGCATATCTTTCTTTGATAGCTCCTCTTCTTGACCTTTTTTTGAAATCCTTGTAGATTGTCAAACTATTTCTAACATCTCTGTGGAGGTGATTGCTTGGATGAAGTACAGGACTTGACAACTTTTTTTTTTATCCTTGAAATATAAAATCCTGATCGCTTTAACACCCTGGGCTTGTTGAACTTCCCGGCCTCTTCCACACTGAAATTCCTGGACTCCTCAGTCACAGGTTTTTAAGCTGCATTTCTTAACTTACCAAAATTCACACTTCTTAAATAAAATCTGCTACAAGTGTTTGCAGGTTATTTTTAATTTAAACTGAATTGCATCGTGATTGCTTAACCTGCAGTATTTTCTTGGACTCCCTCATCCACAGAGGTGGTAACTACTTTCCAAAATACAGCCCCTTGCCTCCACATGGTGAACTCCCAGTGCTGTAAGTGGGTGTTGCCTGCAAGGAGCAGCTGCAATGGACATGTTTACTTGGACTTTTTTCCATAAGGATATAAAAAAGCACGAGCCCAAGAAATTTTACAAGGCTCCAGTGTGCAAAACCACAGTAGGGTTCCTCTGTGTAGTTACAAAATACAGACTGCTAGTTCTGGCATTGTCCTTCAGCATAAATAACTTCAGCCAAAAGGAAACTTTTTCATAGGAAAGGAATTAAACTGGCATTAAAAAACCAACCAGCAGAAACAACCAGATGACAGTAAAGCATAGTGGCAACCATATTTGCAACAAATCTTCTTCTCTTGACACTTTAATTGCGTATTTTACTGTCAGACAAGAAGAAGCAGTGAGCAGGATCTGTCTTCCTGGGCATAACATTAACATGCTTTCAGCAGTAGCACTGAGGATACTCTGGCTTTAAGGTGTCTTTAGGAATTTGATCTCTTTTAATTGAAGTGTATGAAAGGAAGAAGTTGAAAACACCCAGAGTATTTGCTTCAGTTACATTGGGTGATGTAAAGGGGTCTCAGCAATATAACAGATTTCCCATGTGGTTTTCTTGGAGCTTAAAGGTTATGTTTAGCTAATCAAAAAGGCTTTTCTATGTGATGTGTGTGTTTTGAGAATACCTTGAAGGATTCTTACCTAGATGTTCACCTCTGGTTTTATTTAAACATTTTGGGCTCAGTGGAATGGAAGTGTGACTTCAGTTTGTTTCCCTATCTAGAATGTTCTGCTTGGTGAATTATTTTAACTTTCTGAGAGGATGTTACTTACCACAAAGCAGATAATATTTTTTTAGTCTCAAAGGCCAGACACACTTCCCAGGTCTGTGCATAGAGAGTTGTTGATCGTGGTGACAGATGAACTTCCAAGGGCAAGCCGACATTTGAGGTTATTAAATCAGAAAATGGTTGGGATAAGTTTAATGGTGGGTAAACAAATATCTAACAAACGGAAGTTTCAAAATTTAATTTAAAAATATAATTTTAAAGTGGTTGCCATTAAGCCTGCAGAGGCATGCGAGGCGTTTCTAAAATAGATCAAGTCATGGCTCATGGAATAGTGCATGATCAGTCATGTCATTCAAAATTACCCAACTGCAGGCACAGGCAGGGGTTTTGTTTTCTTGTGGGGTTTTTTTCCCTTCCCTGTACAGTTGTAAGTCAGAGGATGAGTGCTGCTTCTTTGTCATCTGTGTCAGCAGAAGCTTACGGCGAGGTAACCTGAAGTATGACTTTAATACACTGGGTTAGAACAAATTAAACCTTGGGATATATCACAGTGAATGATCTCCATGAAATGGTAGACGGGACATTGGAGTTGGTGGAACAGTCATACAAAGTTACAGAGTGAGTCACTGGCAAACCTGAAAGGTGTCAGGATTTTTAGACATTATCTGGGAGTTTAATCACTAGTTTCCACTGCTCAGGAATGGCTGATGGCAGTTTAATCTGGTTCCAGGTATATGCATTCTGCCTAATTTTACTGTTCTGAAACAATGTTTCTTTGGTAAATTGCAACTTTTGATGGAGAATTGTAATAAAATAATGGTCATTTTTTTATTGCAGTGAAGAGGAACCCGCTGCACCGTCTTCCTTTCTCCCCTTTCTCCCAGTATAAACTGGCTAATAATGGTTTTGTTATTTGCCCAAGGTTTTGTTAACTACCACTCATTTTAGTATCTTAACAGGTACATAACATGATGATGCGCTCCTGTCTTTCTGCAGAAACTGCATTTCTGTCTTAGAGCTTCACCCTCCAAAGACATTTAGGGTGATTCCCAGTTGCACACACCTGCTCTGTGTCCTGAGAGAAGGGGAAGGCAATACTGACTGTGACTGTTTTCATGGAACTTGTCCTTTATTTCAGGAATCAAACTGACTGTGATACTAAACTAATGTTTCCTTTTGGCAACAGGTCATAGCAAACGACAGAAGCCCACTGGTGGGTAAAGTCCACTGGGAGAAAATGGTGAAGAAAGTATCGAGATTTGGCATACGTACCGGCACTTTTAACTGTTCCAGTGACCCCAGGTATATCCTTAAAGGACTATCTGAATCCCAAGAATATCTTCAGGCTCAGCTGTGTTATGGCAGCAGGGCTTGCTGTGTTGTAAAAGGAGCTGTGACAGAAGGTGGCTTTATTTGTGTTTTTATCTCTGCTAAAGTCTGCTCAGAATTCTCTATTACATTATTTATCAGCCTCATAAACACAGCTCTGCAGCTTCCTAAAGCGTTGTGTGGGAAATGCATGATCAGACTATGGCGAGTGTTGTACAACAATGGAAAGGAATGACCTGGAGAGTTTGGCCTTACAGTCCAGGCTTTCAGGGACAGGAACTATGTTTGCATAGGACAAAGCCAAATACATCAGTTGTAGAGTTTTATCACCATCCGGAAAGGGGAAACACAGGTTAGCATGAACCTTGCAAACAGTGCCTGCTTCCCAGAATTACTGACAAATCCTGTGCCTGACAAATGTATGTTTGTATATAAACTGGAGCACACCCTTGGACAACATACAGTGTGCAGTGCAGGAGTCACTGTGTTTGCATGTGATTTCAAACAAGGAAGAAGAGCAGAGCCAAAGAAGCTATTATTAATTCTCTGCTGCTGTAAAAAGAGGCTTTTTTTCAACACTTTGTTGGAAGCATTTTCTTTACATGACAGGAGACTTTGTCTAGAATTCCAGTGGCATGTATGGATACACATCTTACACAGTTTAAGTCTTAAATGTTTACAGAAATCTCAGCGTTAATCATGAGAGGAAATTCTTAGGCTTTGTAGTGCTTATGCAAAATAATCTTGTATAATCAAAATGCTGGTATTTGAGCATCTTAAAAATTTGGCAATGTTTCTCTTTGCACAGCTCATAAGTAGTTGTAATGTTCTGATCAAATACTATGTTTTAAATTAATTCATTTTTTTTAATGCAAGAATTGTTGAGTAAACCCTACTGAATAGTTTTCATCAGACTGGAGCTGAAATTCAGAAGAACACTGCACGCTGCAGTAGTCAGGGTATGTTTATTAGCAGAGTAGTATCATACAGCTCCTTCTAAAAATGTTATGTTCAGATTCCTGAAGTGGGGAGTTGTAATTGTCTTAGCACACACTGACAGACCAAAACCAGAGAGGATGTGGGTAAGATGGGTGGTGAGTGAGGCTGGTGGTCCCAATTTCCACGTACAGGGTTGTCAGAGACAGTTTGTGTGCCTTTCTGCTCTGTCAGGCTTTGATTGTTGAAACTTGCCAGGCATTTCCTAAAGGGAGGACTAGATAAATTAGATGTAGTGATACTGGTAGGAAAGATGCATGAGAGAAGGGATCTTCTGACTCATCAGATTCATCTCATAGTTACAGTGGTCTGGACCATGACTCAGACTTCAGCCATGAAGAGTCTCTTTTAGGTGTAGATTTGGAGTTCATTCCGGCTGCCTTCCAGATAGTCTGGATATTCTTTTAGCCCAGATAATCCAGTGGAATGTGTCTGCTTCCTGCTGCGCTGGCTTTATGGCAAGCTCTCTCACCTCACCCCTGAGCCTGTCTGCACCCTACCTAAATGGCCCCAGTAGGAAGTGGACACTTGTCAGTGTTAGAACAAACCCAGTGCTCAGCATGTCTCATTTTCGGGCTCAGAACATGAATTTAGAGACTTGGCTCCATGGTTATGAAACTCTGTGATCTAACCTGCCGGTTTTTTTGTAGATACTGCAAGAGGAGGGGTTGGCTGAAATCCACACTCATCATGTCGGTTCCACAAACCAGCACCTCCAAGGGAAAGGTCATGCTTAAGGAATACAGCGGGCGCAGGATCGAGGTGGAGCACATTTTCAAATGGATCACAGCCCACGCTGCTTCTCGGATCAAAACCATCTACAACTCCGAGCACTTGAAAGAAGAATGGAACAAAAGTGACCAGTACCGGGTGAAAATATACTTGTTTGCCAACCTCGACCAGCCCCCGGCGTTCTTCTCTGCGCTCAGTGTGAAGTTTACTGGAAGAGTAGAGTTTATTTTTGTGAACGTGGAGAACTGGGACAATAAAAGTTACATGGCAGAAATCGGTGTCTACAAGACACCATCGTACATACTTAGGACTCCTGAGGGGATTTACAGGTATGGAAATAACACTGGTGAATTTATATCACTCCGTGCCATGGATTCCTTTTTGCGCTCGTTGCAACCAGAAGTTAACGATTTATTTGTTTTAAGCTTAGTTTTGGTTAATCTGATGGCATGGATGGACCTGTTCATTACACAAGGCGCCACTATAAAGCGTTTTGTAGTTCTTATAAGCACTTTAGGGACGTATAACTCACTATTAATTATTTCCTGGTTGCCAGTGTTAGGTTTTTTGCAACTGCCCTACCTTGACAGCTTTTATGAGTACAGCTTAAAACTCTTCAGGTACTCGAACACAACTACTTTGGCTTCTTGGGTAAGAGCCGATTGGATGTTCTACTCTTCACATCCAGCTCTCTTCCTCAGCACGTACCTCGGTCACGGTTTACTAATTGATTACTTTGAGAAGAAGCGAAGACGCAATAACAACACTGATGAAGTAAATGCTAATAATCTAGAGTGGCTGTCAAGCCTGTGGGACTGGTACACCAGCTACTTGTTTCATCCTATTGCTTCTTTTCAACATTTTCCCTTTGACTCGGATTGGGATGAAGACCCAGATTTGTTCTTAGAGCGGTTGGCCTTCCCCGATCTCTGGCTTCACCCCCTGATACCAACCGATTATATAAAAAACTTACCAATGTGGAGGTTTCAATGCCTCGGTGCCCCGTCTGATGAGGAGATGCTGGAAACCTTTCCCGACAGCGAGAGTGACTCTGACAGTGACAACAAAGAGGTGTTCAGCAGTGACAAAGAGGCCTCGGAGGACGATGAGCTGAGCACGGTTCACAGGTGCAGCGAAGGCGAGCGTCGGTGCGGCGCTGAGCCCTGTCCATGTGCCATCAAATACTGTCACCGTGAGCCGTGCGGACGGAAAGCGAGGCCCTACGGCTCCTGCAGCTCCACAGGTGACATGGAGCCAGACTGGTCAGCCTGGCCCGCCGAGATGTTGCACTGTACAGAATGTGTGGTGTGTCTCGAGAATTTCGCCAGCGGCTGCCTGCTCATGGGCCTGCCCTGCGGCCACGTGTTCCACCAGAATTGCATCGTGATGTGGCTGGCTGGGGGGCGGCACTGCTGCCCCGTCTGCAGGTGGGCTTCCTACAAAAAAAAGCAGCCATTCACACACCCGCAGCCTTTGTCGAGTGACCCCCCATCTTAGCTGTGCACCCGTGTCCTCCGTGAGCTTTTGGTTTATTACTGCTTGCCTTTTAAATGTTAGTCACTTAAGAGATTATGTGGGTTTGAAGTTTTAGTTTAAATGTTAGTGCAGTGAACTAAAATATACATGATGCTAACGTTAACAACAGAATCATTTGGTTGCCTTGTATGTTGAACTGAATGCAAACTTACCATACAATTAACTTGTTCTTTTCAACATCTGGAAACTTGATGCTGTTTTTTGTAAGCACAAAAATCAAGCCTACAACAGAAGTGTATTCCAGGAAACGTTTACAGGTTAGGATGTGGGTGAAATCAAAATTCTAATCGGAGACAATTGCTTAATTTAAGTGTTTCTTATTTTAGAGTCTGTTCAGCACATCTTTGTTGAATAATGTATGTTGTAAGACAGTACCATTTAAAAAGAAATCAGTGAAATAAATTATTTTAAAAGGAGATTTGTAATGTTAATTGTTTTGATAAATATTTTGTGTGTATGGTTACAGATGTCTTGCTGGCCTGATTTATCTGTGAAGACAATAAAAATATAACACAACTTCTGTGACTAATAAATATCTCCTAGTGATGCAGGGATTCATTGCTCCACGGTGTTTCACTGGGAAATACTTCCTTCATTAGTCTGCTGTGTTGAGGTGTTTCTCTGAGGAGTGGTTTTCTAGTTGATTACAAACTGCTTTTCCAGGTGGAGATCTCTTCTACCAGCTGTCTCTCCTGCCCCCTCATTTGCAGATCTGTAGGAAGCCTTTAGGGCAGTGCCTCTGCAGCCTCAAAGTAAACTGTTGTGAAGAAACAGAATATTGTCATGCAGGAACAAAAGTGGCTTGTAAAGGTAAAAATTTCCACATTCCAGCTGTGCTGGTATTTTGATTTGAATTCTGATTTCTTTGATGCCATAAAAATGTTTTCTTTATTCTCCAGCGTGAAGCTGGGCTTGGTTGTGCCTTTCAGAAATCACCTGGCTAAAAATAACTGAGGAAGTGTTAGTTGGAAAGAAAAAGGTATGGAGAGGAAGAGCAGAAGATGATATAAGTAGAGGAAAAGGCCAAACTAGAAAGGTGTTTTCATTTGTCTCATTCTTTTATTTCTTTCTTAGATTTTGCTCATGTGGTGTGAAAGGAGGATAATGAAATAAAGATAATAATAGGAAATATAAGCACAGGTCACTCTCAGTTACAATCCATCTCTCGGTGCAGCTGGGAGGCTTGTGTTCATAACCCTGCTGGCCCTGTTTTATCTGTCTAGAGTACTTGGGCATTCTTGTTTTTATTAACAAATGTTTCATGGCTTCTGTCACCAAGTGTGTTCCCAGGAGGGTATTCATGTAATTATCAGAAGAGCTGTTTTTAATTGAGTCCTTTTTCCTCTCTCTTTTCCTTTTTCCCATGGCAGCACTGAAACAGGGAGGTAGAAGGGGCATAATATCAGCAACTCTCCTGTGGTCCAGAAAGTCATTTTTATTCCAGCTGAGGGCTGCCAGTACATGCCCTGTCTCTGTCATTACAGCCTTGGCAGAGCAGCAGAGAGGCATAATGAGGGCAAAGGTCACTTCTGCTTCCAATCTGTGCGGCAGTGTGGCATATGTGCTTGTCGTGAGTAGCTGAAATCCATGTTGCTTCAGGACTGTCTTGAAACCTGCACTGAACTGAGGCCCTGCCAGGGGAAAGGGGGAGAAGTCCTGTGAGGATAAATAAGGCTGTAGCTGAGGTGCTGCCCTACACAAGCGTATCACAGCCGCTGTAGCCCTTTGCCGATACCTCATCAATCTGCCAAAGGCTGTGAGTGCCAAGCTGGAGCAGCGCTGTGTCCTCGGGGCACTGGGTACTTGTGCAGCGCAGCTCTGCTGCTGGAGGCTCTCCTCCTCACCCTCACACACGGCCCCAGCTCCACTCTGGTGCACAGCTTTGTTTGCAAGCCTTCACACCTGTTTCAGCCAAAGACTTGTTTTAATGATCTCCGCTGCTCTGCTTGTGCAATTCTTTTGATGGATGCCCCAAACTGCTGTTTAATTAGCAGGAGAGCCACTGAGGGCGCATCCATGTGAGCAGGTAATTATGACCAGTGTGTAGCTTTCCGTCCCCTCATGTCTGGGTTATATAAATTGTTGTGATCTCATTCCTGGCGATGCATCTGTTTCAGAATCTACAGCAGCTGGTATAGTGTATTGGGAGTCCCAGCAGGAAAGAGAAAGCAGTTGGATGTGTTTATTTTATGAAATGCTCCTGTCAGTGGCAGCAGAAGCATCCAAGTAACATTGTTTTCTACGGAGTGCAGGATCTCAGACAGCCCTTCCCCAACGCGTTGACAGCTTTAACATATGGAGAAGGGAGCAAAGACTCTGCCTGTAACAAGGTCAGCAGCTTCCCTGGTCTCGTGTTTTGCCTCGCAGGGCTGGGTTGTGCTGGTACTTGTGAAGTGTCTTAACTGAGATGCTAAACATTCCCGAAAGTGGTGTTTCGTTCTCTGGCATCTCATGCCTGGAAGCTGGAGACCAACTGCAAAGAAAAAATGAATGTCAAATGACTGAGCTGAAGTTAGTGATTTCAGTGGGTTTAATGAAGGTGATGGGTGCTTTGTGTTGCTGTAACAGAGAGTGGGTTTAAATCATCTCTGAAGGTCTTTGCCAGTCTCAGTTTCAGCAGGTCCCATTAACACTGGCTTTCCCACGGATGGTGCCCAGTCCAGAGCGAGAGCTCCCCTTTACGGAGCTTGTTTACACCGTTGCTCTGCATTAGATTTTGGAAGGAAAAAAGATGAAGATGAAATTCTACATTTTTGTAACTGTATTAAAATATCTTTCCCTGGTAATTAAATAATGAGGCTAAGTGTAACTGTAAGGTGTTAGGAGTTAAATTAAGCCAATAGCACCTTTTCCTCCCTAAGCTTTGGCACTGCTGTGCATCATTTCTAGTCCTCCCTGTCTCAGCCTGTGCACTGGGGCATGCAGAGATGGAATGGCCTGCAGGGGCTCCAAGCTGTGCCTTCATTTCAGCCAGGCCACCCTGTGGAGAGGAGGGCAGACTGAGCCAGGCCTGGCTGGTGGGATATCTCTGAAGGAGCAGCTGGGGGCAAGGTGGGCTCTGGCTTCTGTGAGCTCTCCTACCTGTGGGGCAAACAGGAGGTCACTGAGGTGCCAGAGTGTGTCTAGAGAAGACAGGGGGCTCCTGTTGGGAGCCTGAGGGTGTTTCAGCTGGAGAAAAGGACCCTCGGGGGTGACCTTGCTGGTCCCTACAGCTCCCTAACAGGAGAGGGGGCTCTTATCCCAGGCAACCACAGCCACGGCCTCAAAGCTGCTCCAGAGGAGGTTTGGGTTGGACATCAGGGGGAATTTCATCACAACAAGGCTGATCAGGGCTTGGAACGGGCCGCCTGGGGAGGTGGTGGGAGCCACCATCTGTGTTTAAGGAAAGACTGGACATGGCTGTGGTGGTGTTGGGTTGTAGGCTGGACTCGATGACTATGGAAGAATACTGGGCTATGGAAAGGATGGGGATGCAGGCCTGGTAAAACAGCAGCAAACACTGTCTTGGGCCAGGCCAAAGAAAGCAGAAGGAGAGAAAACTACCAAGAATAGCGTGTTTTGAAATTTACCTGTATGAGGAGAGATGATTGACCCCCTATCAGAAGACGGGCTAAGCCTGATGGACAAGAACACTGAGCCAATGAGATGCAGCACAGACAGGCGCGAACAGTAGTAAAATAGTGTAAAAGATATGCTTGTAGTTAATAAAACGCTTCTGCTTTTTGCATGACAAAGCCTGAGCCTGTATTTTCAGTCCGTCGGAGATGACCTTAGAGAAAAGAGAAAAGGGAGCTACAAAAACCCTCTGACCGCCCCACTCCCCTCAGCGCCCTCCCGCCCTCAGCGCGGGAGCGGACCGTGTGCACCGCCCCGATGGTGGGCGGGGCGAGGGGCGGGCCGTGTGCACCGCCCCATGGTGGGCGGGCCGTGTGCACCGCCCCGGTGGTGGGCGGGGCGAGGGGCGGGCCG
>VXAU01004693.1:187131-232433 GCA_013399695.1 Formicarius rufipectus | reverse complement strand
TGCGGAGGGGTCGGGCTCGGTCTGGGCCTGGTGATACCCGCGGAGATGGAGGGGCAGGGTGAGACCTCAAAGCACCGTCCAGTGTCTGAGGGGGCTACAGGGGAGCCGGGGAGGGACTGTTCATTGGGAACTGTAGTGACAGGGCAAGCGGCTGTGGGACGAATTGGTAGAGGGAGAATTTAGGTTAGATATTAGGTAGAAGTGCTTCCCTGTGAGGACGGTGAGGCACTGGAACAGCCTGTGCAAGGAAGCTGTGGATGTCCCATCCCTGGAAGTGTTCATATCAGGTTGGATAAGGCCTTGAACAACCTATTCTGGTGGAAGGTGTCCCTCCCTATGGCCGGGGGTTGGAACTGGATGGTCTTTAAGGTCTCTTCCAACCCCCTACTATTCTGTGATCCCGTAATTCTAGGTCCTCTTGCATACACAGAATTAGGAACAGCTAAAATGCTGGGACTTGGAGGGGGAAGGTGAGTCTGCAGGCAGACTGTGTGAGTCCTGTTTCTACCAACAGCTTTCTGATGTCACAGAAATAATCAATACGTTGGTGGACTTCACTGCTGCCTTTCATAAATCACTACGAATGTGTTAGTAAATAATAATGCATAAATAATAAAATCTGCTGTACGGTGAGCGGACAACCCAGTACATTAGAGGTGCTGGAAAAGCAGCAGACAAGGATGACAGACACACAGGTTGAGGGCTAAGAAGAGCTGCAGTGTCACAGGTGTTCCCTGGTGCTTTGAGTCCCAGGAGAGCAGGTTGTGGTCATTGACTGTTGGGTGACAGAATTAGATGAGAAATGTTCCTTTGGGAGCATCCTTTCCCTTCCTCTGCCTGTGTTGGAGCACCCCCTGGGCTGGGTCATGGTCTCTTCCTGAGTGGTGGTACAAGATCCCACAGAGGGAGCTGGGGTTGGAGGCTGCTGCTCTTGGGGTGGGGCAACACGCCAGACAGCTGTGTAACCCACACGGTGTGATCATGCTGCTCTGATGAGTTGTTGGCTCCTGTCTGATGGCTGCTCTTTTGCCTTCCCTGACTGATGAGCTCGTGTTTCCCAGCAGCACAGTGTCTGGGGGTTATCTTGGAGGATGGTGCCAGGCTGTTTTTGGGGGTACCCAGCAACAGTGGCCATAAACTGAAACACAAGAAGTTTCACCTCAGTATGAGGAGTAATTTATGTGCATTGAGGGTGCCAGAGCACCGGAACAGCTGCCCAGGGAAGTTGTGGAGTCTCCTGTTCTGGAGGCATTCCAAACCCACCTGAATACACTGCTGTCATCTGCTCCAGGTGATGCTGCCTTGGCAAGGGGGTTGGACTGGATCATCTTCCAACCCTAACAGTTCTGGGATTCTTTGCAGAGAACCCTGCAAGGGCACTATGGGACAGGTGTGGGGAGAGGTGACACGGGCCCTCTTGCTGTCCTGAGCACTCCCTTGGGGTGCAGGCTGTGATGACTTCATGGCCATAACAAGGATATTGAGAAAACCATTCAGAGTAAAAAATTCCTTTCTTCCTGTATCTAACTGCACCTTTAGAAGGAAGAAGTAATTTTTTCTGCTCCTTAGCTGGTGGGGGAACCGCACCAATTAGCCTGGGTCTGACAGCAGCTGTGCACAGGGTACAGTCCTTGGCTGGGGCTGAAGGGAGTGAGCACTGCTGGAGGGGCATGATGGTGGGGAGAGACTGAGATTTTTGTGATGGCAGTGATTTGCTCTGGGTTCATTTGTATGCTCACTCTGTTGATGGGAGATCATTTATTTACAAACAATACAGGGCAAACATCTTCAACCCTTGTGAGGAGCTGGTGTTACATTTCTGCCTGTCCAAAGCTGGGGATCTACTCCACGTTTAATGCCACGCTGAGATTTTTTGAGGGGTTTTTTCTCCAGTGTGGTCAGAGTTGGCTCTCTTCATCTGAGTGTTCTGTTGGCTGACTCTGGGGTGGTGCAGTGCTGTGAGAATGATGGTTTTGTTTACATCAGGAGTTGAAGTGGAACAGCATCATCAGTGTGGAGTTGTGCTCTGGATAATTATCCTTGCTCCCTTGGATGAGGCACCCCTCTCCCCAGCTTTGCCACCTCTGTGCTGCCTTGTTCCCTGGTTTGTATCCCTGTCCCAGTGTCCTGTGTGAGATGGGCACCATCAGCTTCTTCACAACCCAGCAAATTGCTGTGTCTGATGTAACAGCCTGGAGTATCCTGTATGAGAGGCAATGGGATTTGCTCCTCCTATTGCACACAGTGATGAGTGTTGGAAGCACCAGGGAAGGCAGAAGTTCCCAGCTCTGTCTTTAGGACAGTTGAGTCAAGCAACTGATTCCTGGCAGTGCTAAGAATGAGCTGTCAGAGAGGTTTGTGCTGTCAGAGTTTGCAGGACTGATGACAACATACAACCAGCTGTGGTTTAATGGTGTCTTTGTGCTGGGTTGTGCATCCCAGAGACAGAAGCTGCGAGTCCTGCTGTGGTTCATGTGACAGTTGCTGATTGTGCTTGTACAAGAAAGCTTGATGTGTGTTGGTTTGTTCTGGAATAAAAACTGTAGAGCAAATCTCCGTTTTACCTCAGTCTCTTTCCCCGGCTTTTTTCCCTCTCCTGTAGCCCATACTCAAAAGAAGCACCTTCTTAGCTTCCTGTCAGGGTGAGAAATGACTCTACATGACATTTTCTGCTCTGTTCTGAAGAACAAGAGGGGAGGCTGCAGTCAGTCCTGCTAGAGTTGAGTTTTTTTCTCTCTGTAAAAACTAGAGGTACAGGAGCTTTCTGAAACCTTTTTGAAAATTCTGCCCTTTGTGTACACAGAGTTCTGCAGGGCTTTGCGTTTGTTGGGTTTTTTCCTGCAGATTTTGTACTTGGGCACTTTAGGTGGTAGTTGTCTGCAGTCAGAACATGGTCTTGTTCATTGTGACTAAGAGTATTTCTGTGACTGGAAAAATCTAAATCTATTGACCTGCTGGGCTTGTGCACTGAAGAGAATTTGTTTTACAGTTCTGTTATACAGCTTATTTAGGTAAACTAAGCTTTTTATTTGAATTAAAAAAAAAAAGGCAAAAACAAACATTGGGGTGATTTTCATAGGAAACTGTTCATGTAGCCAACTAGACTCCAACTAGACTCATTGAGTGGCCTGGGCACTGGCAGGTACAGTGTGCCAATGGGTCCATCAGCTGGAGATCATTTAATACTTAGGGGTTTTTTTTAGATAACAGGCAAAATCTGTGCTTCTGAGAATAAAAGTAGCACCAGATCTTCTGCTCTAAAGGTCTAAAGCCTCTCAGTGCCTCCATGGGAGTTGTAGTCAAGACAGACAGGTACTTCTGAGGTGTGTCCAGTGACAGGAGAGGGGTTATGGTTAGAGGAGAATTTTGAATCAGACATGAGGAAAGGTCTTTACCACAGAAGAGATTCAGTGCTGGAACAGATGCCCAGAGCAACTGTGAAGTCTCTGCTCTCAGACAGTATCAAAACTCAGTGGATGAGGCCCCAGATGACCTGTCTGAACTCTGAGCTTGATCCTGCTTTGAGTAGAGGGCTGGCTTGGAGACCTCCTGTGGATTTTCTGGCAGAAATGGGTGCTAGCCCTCTTGGTGCTGTCATACTGTGCCAAAGTCTCTGCCTTATGCTGAAATCCCCTATGGCAAGTTCCCTCTGCACAGCAACGTGGCTGTGATGTGGGAAACCAGCCAGGAAGGGAGTGTCTCATTCACAAATAATGTCATGGGAGAGTTTCATTTGGAAGGCATCTATAAAGGGCCTCTTTAACTTCTGGTCTGAACATTGAGAGCAGTGCAATAATTAGTGATATCTCTGCAATATTTTGGTATGCTCTGTTTGGATAATGAAGTATTTTAACAGTTATCAATTAAAGCTCATGCATTTTGAAGTGCTGCTTTTGATAATGTTTATGTTACATGAAAGTATAAAAGCATAGTTTTAAAACTGGAATTTCAAGTAACTCTCACTTTCTCTTTCTAAGGTCAATGAATGGTCCTTGAAGATAAGGAAAGAAATGAGAGTGATTGATAGACAGATCAGAGGTTTGTACTTGTCTCATTTTCTGGTTTTCCTCTCCTTATCTTCCTTCAAGGTTTTTTGCTTTAATTGGGGCAGACTGTGAAATTTAATAACCTGGGGTACTCTGTCACGTCTGGAATAAAGATGAGTGTGATCCTGGGACCAGACTTAGTCTGTGTTACAAAGTGATATCACTGTGAAGTTCTCCAGGTAGAATTTTCAAAAAAGAGTCTTAAATTGTATGCTCCCAGTAAGACATAATGCTGTTAAATCCGTTTGGATAAAATGAATCAGACTTAATATCCAGAATTTTACCCACACTAATTTAATGAGTAGTATCAGTGTGGTATATAAGTCCAGTGCAGAAGGTTCCACTGGTATGTATGCTGTGAAGTGTGTGTGCCAAACAAAAGTAGCTTGCTGTAAGCTTGGAAAAATGACAAACAGAAGTAAGGAAGAAAAAAAAAAAGCATTTTTCTCAGTGAGTGGGTGTTTTGCTATTAAATTATGAACATTACACTGCTGAAGGTGTCCTGAAAAGCAGTTTATTATTATTACACTGCTGTCAGCTCAAAATTTGCTCTCCCTTTTCCTGCCTTCCCTGAACCTAACAATAGATTTGGGACTAGGCTTTGTTTTCCTCTTTTTGTGTTCTACCCTGACCTGGAGCTTTGTGAATGGGATGTGCTAGTAAAGGATATTTTATGTCAGCATCTGGTTACCAGGCACATGCCTGTTTTGAGTGACTCCTCGAGGGGTATGTTCTTCCTTCTCAATTCATCCCCAGCCACGTACCTCTGGAGTAACCTGGCAGAGTTTGTGTCTTCCCCTATTTGTAGATTTATATGAGTTGTTTGGAGAGAGCTGTTGGTGCAGTACAAAGTCTGTCCTCATCTGTAAAATGAGGAACAGAGTTTATGCCTTTTCCAGGAAGACTGATGTGCAGGGATGTTCATTATGCTTGTGCATTGTTTTGCATTCTCCAGGGCACTTCGTGTGGCTGTATCAGGTACAGAGGAACTGCAGGGTGGCTGATCTTAATGATCTTATGTTTTAGAAGTCACATCTTCCATGGGAACAAACTACCCATGTGTTCATTATTGTTTCCTGAAATGTTTGGTTTCTCTTAACTTTATACATGCCATAATACTTTTAATGGCCCGTATAGGTATTGGATTATGTGGTAATCTGATATTTTGGTGTGCTTGTAGATCTGAATATTGTAATAGCTCCAAACATGTCTGTATTTCAGAGTCCTGCATTCAAAGAAATACAGTTCAGCACCAATCACCAACCACCTGTTATTCTGATAATTCCCATTAAAGTGCAGAACATCTTTGTGCCAGGATTTCACATCTTACCACGTGTCAGCTGTGGAAGTACCTGGTTCTGCTGGACCCTTCCCAAGCTAGGAGGCTGCTCCTAAAGGATGATAGCCACATGCCACTGGACATTTTCTCAAAAATCACCCTCTGTAGCTGGATTCTGCTGTGCTTTGCCACGTCAGTAGAGCCTCACGCAGGAAATCCCTGCAGTCTTTGACTAATGATGCTCAGCAGAAACCTGTCTTAATTTCCCTGGGGAACGTTGTGCAAGATGTGTTTGGATATGGCAAAACTAGATCCACCTGGGATGAACTGAGTGGGCTTGGATCACTGGAACACTTGGCTTGCCCAGTCAGCACAGTTACTAATATAGCAGCATGCTGTTTGAAACCATCTGTTGTTGGATTCCTGTGTGTAGGTTGCTTTGGAGGGCTTAGAAGGTTTGGAGGAATGAAAGGTGTCCTTGTGTACTTCAGAACTGAATTTTTTTGAGTTGATATAATTGGACTAATACAGTGGTGCTTTGCTGAGCTTGCAAGTCCCTCTTGCAGGTGCTTTGGGCTGCTTTGTCCCTTTGTGCTGTAGAGGGCAGAGACTTTGGTTCACTCAAGGGGTGTAGCTGGCATTGACCTTCAAAGATGGAGCTGATTGTTCTTGCCTGCTTGTGCCACTAATCTCATATTCAGCTGTTGGTCATGCCAGTGAAAGCACTCGAGTCTGGATGCAGTAACACAATACTTGTGGCTGTTTTCAGCCTGACAGAGTGAATGTTGTAATTCCTCAGTACTGCTGGAGTTCTTCTGGTGCTGTTTTCTGTTGGGACACTTCAGCTCTTTCTTACCTGCTCTGCAATACCGGGACTCAGCTCAGTCCCATGTCTGTAATACAAATGTCATCAAGCTTGTGGCACTTCTGCAAGTAACAGTGGGGAAGCAGCAAGGGTATGTTTTTCTAATTATGATCCTACAGCTTTCTACCAGTCCTTTAGGATAAATGCCCCATTGATACTGAGAGAATGGCTAGTCTCAAGTACAAGGTTCATTAACTCAAACGTGAAGAGCTGCATCAAATTCTCCAGATTGGCCTGTGCCAAAAAGTGTGTGTGGATGTCTTTGTTTTTATAAAAGGGCAGCTTCTGATTCTTGCTGACATGTAACTTGTCTGGCATAAATCCAGAAGACTCAAAACTAAATTTAAGCAGAGCCTTTTCCAGAAATAATTGTTCTTATGGTCATTTCCATCAAGTCTTTGCAGGAACTTGAGTCTAACTCTTGCTATCTCAATTCTTTATTTACTCTGGGCTTTTTGGGGTATCTGGTTCCTGCTGTTCACAACCAGTGTTACCTGACAGGGCAGAATTATGAACAGTCACCTCAGATGTGCTAGAGAAACTGATGGTATTTAAGGAAACCTATTTAGAGTTTAATAGTTCAAATACAACTTGGTGCTCCTGCTTAGTTCAGTATTCCCACTCCAGCACACTCTTAAGAAAAGCTGTTGAACAAAGCTGAATGCTCGGAAAGTTTGAACAGACTGGTTTAAGTTAAATCTAATAATTCCCCAGCCATACTACTTTTTCCTGGTAAATTATCCATAGCTTCAGCCCCAGCCATGTGATATGAGTGTGCTGGTTTATAGGAACATCTAATGCGTGTGTGTTTTAAGTATGCCCAGTAGAAAGTCAGGACTTTGACTCCTTAAGTACAGGTATATCTGAGGGTCCAGTTGAGGCTCAATGAGTTGTGCCTGACAGGGGAACAATTAAGTCTACCTGCAAGGATTAAGGCTTTTTATGGCAGTTTTAGCAAATCTGTGGTTCTGAGAAACTTTTAAATTTGTAGATTGTTATGCCTCTTTTTTTTTTTTTTTTTTAAAGGAAAGTATATATGTGAAACTTTCTAGAGATCAGCCTCCTACAGTCCTTCTGAATGTGGTTTTTTCAGAAAAATGCAATTCAGGGATTTAGAAAAGTGTCAACAATTTTGCCTACAACAGCCCTCAAACTCAGTTGGAGGTGGGCATGTGGGTGTAAGCTTTGAATGTGGTCTGACAAATAAGTATTTTTGCTAGCAAAATGCCTTTTGAGACGGATAGTTTAAACTCCTTGTGACATCTTTGTCCCTTCCTGGTGAAATGGGTTTATCTGGTGATGGATAGGAAATAGGAAATCTTGTAAGCAGCAAATCAGTGCAGTAATCTTAAATTGTACATGTATATAATGACATATGTATTTCTTAATATATTTTTATATCAGGCCAGTTTAATAGTCATCAGGAAGTTACTTTAAAGTTGTAAGTCAAGTAGTCATCTCAGAGTACTTTATTCTTACTGGAATTCTTCTGTTTCTTAAGAATTCCTCTTAGTCAGCTCAACATCATGCAGTAGTATTCCCAGACAGTCCTTTAGAGTACCCTTAACTGCAAGGGAAATTACAGAGCTGGATGTTCAGTAATGAGACTTTTCCTATTAATATTTAATTGAATTAATCAGCTAACATGCAAATCAGCCTAGAACAAGGTCTTTGAGTAACAGAGGGAATCTGAAATCAAGTAGAAACAATTCTTTGCATTGAAAACACGCCCCTGACAAATGACAGATTTCTCATCCAAATCCTTAACAATTTGTCACTGTTTGCTGTGTTTTTCTGTACTCCAGATATCCAGAGGGAAGAGGAGAAGGTGAAGAGGTCTGTAAAGGATGCTGCCAAAAAGGGTCAGAAGGATGTGTGTGTGATCCTGGCGAAGGAGCTGATCCGCTCTCGGAAGGCCGTAAGCAAACTCTATGCATCCAAAGCCCACATGAACTCTGTTCTCATGGGGATGAAGAACCAGCTCGGTAAGAACAACTGAACCCAAGCACCATGACTTGTTCCAGTGTTAGAGGGTGCGTCTGAGGTTTCCATGGTCAGAACTGAGGTCAAACGCAGGCGGAGCTTGAATGTGGAAGCAGCCATGCCCCTGGGAAAGGCACCTGATTCCAGTGGGCTTCAGAACGCAGGGAAGTTCCTCCCATAGCAGGCCCAGAGCTGTGAAGCTGCTGCAGTTCCACATCCCCACGTCCAGCCAGACTGAGCCCCTAATCCCAGCAGGCACGCAAATGCGAGCAGCTCCATCCTGCTCTTCCTCTTCAACTGATGAGGACTAAGATCCACTAGTAGAACACACATATATACATGTACACAATAGATGGGTTTTTACAAGAGCTGCTCTCAGATGCTCCATCTAACCTGTCCATTTATCCAGTACTTGGGCCCAGATCTTCTGCTTTGCCTGAGCTGCTGGTACCTGGTCCTGCAGGCCAATGAGGTTTGTGTGTTCCCTGGTCCACCCCAGTCCCTCCTGTTCTCCACCTTTGGTTGTTCCCCAGAGTTCAATCACATTCCTACAATCCCCTTAAAATATCCATAGTAAGTTTTTCCTGGGTCCAAACATGCTCTTTTCCCTCACATCCCATAATGAATCCTGTATCCCTGTAGGCAATGACCCCTATTGGTCTGCAGGATGTTCTGGAAGCTGTTTCCCCACTGCCCTGTCTGGATGGGTGTCCCACCTTGGGCTGTGAAGTAGTCTGGGAGCTCCCACTTGTAGTTTCCTGGGATTCCTGCCTCTCAATGTTCACTAGATCCTTGCTGGCTCCCTGATTCCTCCAATTAGCTGCTCAGCAGATCAACTCACACCTCTCCTCAGAGCCCAAGGGTTGCAGTGATGTGACAATCATGTACTCTGAAAGTGAACTCCCAGTAATTTGGGGCACATAAATATGTGTGTTCCTAAACAGCTTGAATGTGTGCCTAATATTGCTGCATCCTTGTGCAGCCTGTTGTTACTGGTTTTGGACAGGATCTGTAACAGGAGGTTTATTTCCTTCCATAGAATTCCCTTCAGCTTGTAGATCACTGTTGCTCTAGCAGGAGTCTGGGAACACTAAATGGATAATTCCTTGGTGTGGATTAATCCATTTGGCCCTTGGCTTAATACCAGTTTTCTGTAAACCCTCCTTGGCCTCTCTGCTCCTCCAGAACCAGCCTATTTCTCTCATTCCTTATCCACATCAGAAATCTTTTGTAATAGACTTCCTGCAATGTTTTCCATATCTGAAAACATTCCAGGCTGGAGCAGGCAGAGCAGAAAGCTTTAAAAAGAGGGGAAGACTTGGTAGAGGATAACATACAACTGAAATGTCAAAGTATTTCCCCCACCCCAGCATTATTCAAATACGTTTTAACACTGGGTGAGTGATAAATCAGGAGTTGGGGTATGAACCCTCTGTGTAATCTTACAGTATGTCAAATGTGGCTGCCCGTGTATTTCACTCAGGAAAGGGAAGTAGGACTGTTCTTGCAGCTTAAGATGTCCCTTAAAAGGAAAAACTCAAAGCACCTTCCTCCTTATTACCACTGCCAGTATCTTCATCTTCCTGAGACTGTTCTGATACACTGAGATTGGATATAAGAGGGAATCCTGAATTCAGTCTGGAATTTGTATTAACTTGGGAAATTACCACTCAAGGCAAGGCTTTTGATAGTTTGTTAACATTGCAAGTGTAAGCCTCTTAAGAAATTATTAAAATGAAAAATAATATATGCTGTACCTTCATTTTGCTTCGTTAAGGAGTGACCATTTTATATACAAACAGGTAAGTTCTCTGTGTCTAGGAAGCTGTGAAGTTAGATGGCAGAATTCAAAAGCCTCAAAGTTCCCTTCATTATTTCTTTTTACCTTGGTATTGACATAGATGAGGAGAGTTAAACTGTGTTATGAAAATACTCTGGAAGTAAATTGTTAAATTCAGTTTAAATTGTTTCAGTACTAATTTTCAGACTCACTCTTTGCTATGGAACTATTGCAGTAGAACTTCTGCCAGAGTTAGTTTCCAGTACTCAGTGCTGGGCAGGAGGTCCCTGGTTCCAGCAGTCAGATGTGGGGCTGGACTGCAGCTCCACTGGTGAAACCCTCACAAGACCTGTGGCTGCTGAGGGGGCTGGGCAGGAGCACCTTGGGGTTCTCTATTTTATGAGCTGGTGGGTTGAAATCTCTCTGCAGATGATCTGGGTCGCTCCAGATAATTGTACAGAACCAGTGGCATTGCTGTAAATGTGGATTTTCCGATGTGGGTACTATTTGGGCTTTTCCAGGAAGACAGTGAAAAATGAAGAAGTGGGATGTCTGTTTCTTTTTTTAATTAAATTGCTCGAGTGTAAACAAATTTCCATGTAGAGAAGGTGTAATTTTTCTGCTTTTGGCAGTGCATGAGTCGTTCAAGCTTTTTTTCTACACCTCTCCTTCACAGCTGTCCTCAGAGTAGCAGGTTCATTGCAGAAGAGCACAGAAGTCATGAAAGCTATGCAAAATCTAGTGAAAATCCCTGAAATCCAAGCAACAATGAGGGAGTTGTCCAAAGAGATGATGAAGGTAAGAATCTAGCACATAAATCAGACTTGGGTGAACAAGAGGTGGTTCCTTTAGGGTGACCCCTTTGACAAAGGGCTTGTGAGAGCTCAGGACATTCTATGATTCTATGGCCAGACTGGTACTGGGTTGAAAACACCCACCTCAGTGTCTCCATGTGATGAAAGTGCTCCCATTTCAAAGTATACCCAATCTCTGACAGGACTATGACATTGTCAACTACCAAAATTTTTTTTATTTTTTTTTTCCCTATTACCACTTTAGACTCTTTAGTTCAAATCAGTTTATTTCTAAATCATTTTACCAGTGTGCACCAGCATGGTTTGGCTATATCTAAGTTGCAGGCCCTGCAAAGGAATGTTTTTAAATGCAGGTAGAAACAGGGCAAGCTTTGTGAAACAGCACTTTTACAGTGTTACAGCTCATGCTGCATGACTGAGGTTCGAATTTCACATGGTTGGAGCAAGCTGGTGGTTTAATCCTGTTTTCTTCCTGCTTTTCTTGTGCACCAGTTGTAGATATGTGCTTACACTGAGGGCAGGTGTGTTGGCCACCCTCCTGCAACAGCACAGCTGGAGCAGCGACCAGGGGGTTTTTAAATGCCTGGGCAGGTGTAACCTCATCTCCAAAGCAGGAAGAGTCTCCTCTTACTCTACTGTTTCCGAGGGCATCACACACTGCTTTCTTCTTTTCTGCTAGGCTGGAATTATAGAGGAAATGCTGGAGGACACCTTTGAGGGCCTGGAGGATCAGGAGGAGATGGAAGAGGAGGCCGAGATGGAAATTGATAAAATCCTTTTTGAAATCACAGCTGGTGAGTTTGTGGGTGTTGCTGAGAGCAGAGCCCTCACTCTGTTCAATAAGACACAGCAATTTAAATCTTCATCTGTTCTGACTGAGCTCTGCTCTTCCAGTGGTGTCTCTGCCTTTGGTCATGGGCAGGGAGCTCTGACAAACTGGTTTCTCAGGGAATACTGGCTGAGGTGGGGCTCAGTAAGGCAGAACTAATATCCACCAGCTGCTCTCTGTGCTGTGCTGTAATTGAGGCTCTAACAGATCTCTGTTGGTCTGTGCAGTGAATCTCCTTAACAAGGTGAAACTTGTATGATTGACTAGATACTCTTATTAATGGAGCCAGGAAATAAATTCAGCTGCACTGCCTCGAGCTGGGTGGGGTTTGGAGTGAGTCCTTGCTATAAAATGCTCTCTTGAGTTGTTTGGGGGGGGGGGAGGGGGGAACCCAAACACAAAAACCCCTCCCAAAACCACACCTTCTGCCTTCCAGTCCATGAAGTAATGATCGACTGGTTTAGTTATTTGACTTAGAGAATGCTTAGAACGCTGTTTACCCGCATTTCTTGTGGCAAACACAAATGCCAGGGCCGTGTTCAGCTCCCACCCTGCTGGCACCTTGTGCCCAGCGCCTGGCGTGCCTCCTTTGCTTGTTTCTCACATCGTGCTTTGCGTTTTCCGCCCTGTTTCCCGGCTGGAGCAGTTCCCCTCCCGCCGGGCAGGCAGCGGGGGGAGCGGAGCCTCCTCGCAGCAGAGGGAGCGCGGAGGCTCTGAGGGCACAGCAGGTCAGTGCTGCTGCTGGCCCTGAAAACCACCGGTTATGAAATGAAGATGTGCCACGTGCTAACCAGCTTGTGTGTTGTTGCAGGGGCCTTGGGTAAAGCACCCAGCAAAGTCACAGATGCCCTTCCCGAGCCAGAGCCCATGGGAGCAGCCGCTGCTGTGGATGAGGAGGAGGACATCGAGGCGATGCAGTCACGGCTGGCCACCCTCCGGAGTTAGGGACAGGATGGATGTGTACAGTTGGCTTGGTCTGATTCTGTCCTACCTTCAAAATGCAAAACTTATGTGAGAATACTTTATGTAATATATATATTATATATTTTTCTTTCTGGGGATTGTATTCTCCAAGAAACTACTGTAATATACTTCTTGGGGAGTGCAGTCTGGTGAGATTTGCTTCCCATTTTCTGTTCAGCCCGTGTTCCCAGAGGGGCTGTGGTGACATGGCTCTGGTGGTATAATGTTATGTATTTTTAAAGTCCTGAAATATGGTCTCAGCTTCAAGCAGCATCTCTTCCTAAAAGGCACTGTGGCTTAATCTGCTACCAAAAACCTCCAGTGTTGTAAGGTCTTTGTTTTCCTGGATCACTACAAGTTTTATTAAAGCTGCTTTTAAGAGTCACTGCCATGCATAACTTCAGACGCTCTTAAAAAATAGTACCCACACCCACAACCCCCCTTTTGGTTTGATTTTGCTGCTTTAACTCATTTAAGGCTCTCACTGCATCCTAAAAGAGAAGCTTTCAGTCAGAGCAGCTGTTACATCCCTGCTCAGTTCCAGCTCTGTGTGGCCAGAGGGGAGCCTGTCTTAGCCAAGGCAGTGGCACAGTGAGGGCAGGGCAGGTGGCAGCAGTGGGAAAGTTTCCCCAAACCCTGGGGCCCAGGCCAGCCCACGCTGCTGCTGCAGTGACACATTTGGGAGTCAGAGGAGAGATGTGTCTTCCCAAGGGAAATCTTCAGGCAAAATTGACCTTGTGGTTCCCAAAAGGCAGTTTGCAAAGCAGCTGTTGCCTCTCACTCAGTTGTCAGTGCCACAGGCATCTCACAGGCAAAGGACAGAGTTTCTAAGTTTAAGGAAGACTCATCAAAAGAAAACTAAGCCTACAAATAATCACATCCTAGGAGTTAGGGTACAAGGACCACAGACTCCCATATGGACAAAAGCAGTTGAAGAGTAGGGTGGGTAACAGCTGCAATAAAACCAGACTGAACAACAGCTCAAAATCCAGCTTCAACAATGAGTCTTTTCACACATACATGCACACACAGGGCATGATGTGCCCTTGTTGAGGTGACGCATCCCACTCACAGGGAGGTAGCCATACTGCAGCTGCTCACAACACTCCAGATGGCTCCAAGCAAAGCAATGAACCTGCTTTATTTCATTTACTTCAACTTGATAGTGCAAGGAGAATGTTCAGCTGAAGTGTTGCCTTTAAGGATACTCAACTAGAAGCATGAAATGCCAAATCAAACCAGCTGAAGGGACTAGAACAAGTTATTTACTGTCAAAGGCCTTGGCAAATGGGTGTGGAAGGAAGCTCTCAGTGAGCACAGTTAAGAGGTGGTGCTGTAGACAAACCTCCTTCAAGTGCACCTCAGTTAACTCCTTTAAGAGATTCCTACTCCCTGCATGTCACTGGAGACTGTCCCCATTTCAGAGGGATAGAGCAGAGGAAGCTTCCCTGAAGAAGAATCCTGTCACCTGAGACAGACTCAGGTCAGTTAGTGCTGGTCACAAGGACCAGATGAAGTACTACAGAGTTCAGCTTTGGGCTACACAGAAGGTTTCCTCTCACTCCTGGCTCTTCCCAACAGCAGTCCTGCACATTTCAGTGCCAGGAAGGAACTGAAGAATGGAAAAGATTGTTTTATCTCAGGGTAGGTATCACAGAAAGATGCACTTTTCCACTCTTGACCCCTGTGCCAGCTTTAAGTTTTGTGACATTTTCAGTCTTTTTCCAAGTAATTCTGGAGTCTGGGTGTATCACCTCAGGCTGAAGCTGCAGAACTCATTTGACACAGACCACAGCACTGGCAGCAGCTGAGAAGCAGTAGTCAGTCAACTAAGTCATGTTTGGGTTAACCAAAAATAGCCTATAAACAGATCTGACACTAAATTCAATACCCTTTAAAAGCAGTGTGAACACTTTATGATACACAATTTTCTTTTGCATATCAAAGGACTGCATCAAATGAACTACATTTGAAAGAATCAACTGAAAAAGGTAGGCAAGGAACAGTATCTGAAATAGAAGAATTTTTATGTAGACCATTCAGTGTTAAAAACCAGAGAAACAAACATCAGTTCAAATTAAAGAGCAGTTTCAAACAGAAGACATTTGATTAAAAGTTTCTTTTAACATTTAGAAATTTAAATACATTTACCTAAAGATGGTTAACCCCCATCTCTATGTTACTATACAATAGCTTAAAGCTACTTTTAAATGCTAGTTCTATGTTAATGTGAAATTCCAGAACTGCATTCTTAACTTTTATGTAAATTGGTTATTGAATTTGTGATTCCATACTTCCTCCCACCCCAAAATAAATTTTAAAAATCGAAGCTTTACAATGCCTTGAGTAATACTTTTCAAACGAGTAATTTGGAATAGTTTGACAGTTCTATAGGAGGTATTTTGTACAGTTTGGAGAGCAACTCCATATAAAGTTCTATTGCAACTGAGCATTCACAGTATGCCACAGTCCATACATATTCCTACATATACATATTAGGTTTGTAAACATTGGAAGAATACACAGAACATAGTACCACAATCCTCTGGTACTGCTGAAAGGAAGATGAGGTAACATTCATATAATCTCAAAGTCCACAGAGGTCCTGACTGAGTAGGTAAAACAGCTGCCAACGCTTCTGTTTCAGTGTGTGGTTAAGGCGCTCTACGTCACGGTCTGCTAAGGCTGGATTCATTCGCTCTCAGTATCCCAACTGCATCTTTAACAGCGTGGTATATGACATTCTTCACCTGGGAGGAAAGAACAAGTAGTGGGTTTTACAAGCAAACAGCACAGGTTGCTTCCCAGCTTTCCTACTTCCTTCCCCACCCCCCCCCCCGCCCCGTGCAGCTGAGTTCAAACCCAGCCTTGTGGGTCACCAGCTTGTGAAATAGGGTTCACATTCTTGCAGGATATAAAGTGAGCTCAGTGGCCTGAGGAGAGCACTGCAAGCTCAGCTGGGAGGAAAACAAAAGAAACATTTAAAAAGAAGCTCAAGAGAAGCTTTGGAAGGTTTCCTCAAAACTATTAACAACATTTTAAAAACTACTGAAATACCTCTCCACGATCCAACGGGTTAAAGGCGATCTGAACATAAAAGCAACTTAGGTTTTGTGGCCACAGCCCTTCTGGGTTTGGTGGAGGGTTTTTTTTGAAAGGTTCAAGAGGGACAGGGTTGTGTTGAGCACTGGGAAGTTACCTGCAATTTATCTTCATGGTTCGTATGCGTATGCGACAGATACCTAAATTCCTGAGTGAGCCAGAAGCAGTGTTTGACATGCTCTGGGGATACAAAGTCTTCTGCAACTTTAATACAACTGTACAAATTATGAACCTGAAGAGAAGAAACAAACAAGCATTAGCCACATGCTCAAAGGGCTGCCCAAGCAGGGAGGCCAGAACATGCCCCTGGTCCTTGCCTGGTGTGGAGCTCCTGCTGGGATGAAAACTACATCTCCTAGAAACTGTACAATAGCCCAGCCTTGAACTCCGTACTCCTGGTGAAGGCGTTTCCTCAACGGTCGGTCCAGGTACCAGCTCTGGTCATGAATGGGATCGTGATCTACAGGGTTTTCTTGACCTTGTTCTTCTGCAACCTGGAGAGTCACAAGACAACAGGCATTTTACTCTACCAGTCTGGCTGGACAGTCCAGTTGTATCTGTGGTGTTCCACACACACGTGGGCCAGAGAGACTTCATTGTGTGTGCAGGTAGGAGAGTTACACAGTGGAAGTCTGGATTCTCACTCAGTCCTTCCTTTGTCAGTGTTTCTACATTTCCCAGGTCCCTCTGGCTTCACAGACACATTGCAAATGTGGACACAGGAAGTACAAGTAATCCAAACTAACACTGGAACAGAAGGGTTAAATCAACTGTGTGAACCAGTGCCACACATGATACCAGTGCTGTAACACTGCTGAAGCTGGAGAGGGACTGTTTTGAAGGGCACAGAATGACAGCATAAGGGGGAATGGTTTTAAAACTAAAGGAATGTAGGTTTGGATTAGGTATTAGAAAAAAAATTTTTCACTGTGACAGTGGTGAGGACCCTGGCCAAGCTGCCCAGTGGCTGCCCTATGCCTGGAAGTGTTCAAAACCAGGCTGGATGGGGGGCTTGGAGCAGCCTGGTCTAGTGGAAGGCGTCCCTGCCCGTGGTAGGAGGTTGGAACTGCATGATCTTGAAGCTCCCTTCCAACCCAAACCATTCTGTGATTCTATAGCCTGGGACTGGAAGTGACTCCTAAATGTGGAATTCAGCGGGTCTCTGCCTTGAGGCCACAATTAGTCAATGTGCTCACTGACCCAGAGAATACAAACTAGATTTTCAGGAGATGCAAGGCTGCACAAGCAGCACTTGAGGACAGAAATTCGGAGGTTTTGGGGAGAGAATTTCTACACAAAGTTTCTGTACAAATCCAAATTGCTGCAGCAGTCATTTACACCCATCACTATAGCCCAAATCCTGATTTGGGCTTGGTTCTATTCTATGACAAGCTGCTGAGAGCCCCACAGCTGCCAGCAAGTGAGGTGCAAGGGACTGAGGTGAGACAGATGTCTAAACTCCAAGTGCTAACACTTACCAAATCGACTGTCCTGTTTTATCAAAAATTTGTTCCTTGCTAACAATAAACAAATCTGCTGCAGCTTCTCCAAGCCTCCACCAGGACTGAAATCAGGCTGACCAGGCCAACAGTTGTTCAGATCATCCAACTGATCCTTTTAAACATCAATATATTGTCCCCTTCCACTTTTAGAGCATCAAAAAAGTTTCAAAATTAAGACCACAGAGAACTCTGGACTGTTTATGATGAATTCTGGATGTAGTAGCACATCTCTACTAAACCCTTAACTCCCATTAAAACATCATCACATACTTTTCTCTCAATCCTAACCTCAAAGGTATGGGAAGAGTATGGGGGGAAAAAAAGGTAGGAAGAGGGACAGAACAAGGAAGAACTTTATGCACTATATATTGCTCTGACATTTCTCAAGAACTTCTCAGTCTGTTAAGGAGAATCTGCTTTAAAATCAAACTGTGGTTTTGCTTTAAAGAAAACAGTTATTTTTTTATAATGATAGAACGTCATTAACCATAATAAAAAGCGTGAGTAAAAGGAGTACATCTACATACAAGGTAACTTGAAACTCAACTCCTCAGATGCTACAATACTCATGATACACAAGATGTTTTGTCTTGGATACAACTCAAGCATAATTTGTTCCCAGAACTGCTAGGATAGGAAGGAGGAGAAAAGCCCAAGGATACATACACTTGCAAGACTACACAGAAGATCAATTTCTAAGATGTAACAGCTTACCTTTTTAAGGAATTCCCGGATCTTCTCTGTGTCTTTAGCAGCATAAATGTGCCACAGAGCCCCAGGCTTTTCTCGGCTTTCAGTAAAACGCTTAATTGTCAGTTCATCAGAGTCACCATCTTGAATGGTTTTCAGCACTTCTGTTGAGTCAACATGAGCAGTTACACTAAAGGACCTTCCTTCCCTCTAACCACAGAAACATCCCCCCAGAACACAAAGAAAACTTTACCCTCTTCTTGATCAGCCTGGCCTTTGGGGATCCCCACGTAAACCATGACATTGGCAGCATCAGACACATCCAAATGGAGGTTTGTTGTGCCGTATTTTCTGTCCTCTGGTGTTATTAGGCCTGGGAGGGGAAAAAAAAAACCAAACAAATAAACAAAAAACAAACAAACAAAAAAAACCAACCCCACACACAACAACAACAGAGGAGAAGCAGATCCATCAGTAAGACAGAGAAACATTACACTGCTCAGCAGAACTCTCTGGAAACACCAGAGAGCTTTTACTGCTAATGCTTCCAGAACAGCAATATGCTTTCTGTCCAGGACCCTGGCCCATCTTGTGTCCTCCCAAGTGATCTGTTGCCAGGTTGACAGCATTGATCCATGTTTATATCCAGCCTGTATAAAAGTCCTGCTAGAAAAAGGTTTCTATACCAGTCTAGAATAAAACATTCTCAAAAACAGCCTCTTTTTCACTCAAAGGCAGCTGCTACAGTATTTCCCAGCCACAAGTTCTTTACTGGCCATGATGATGAGTTTTAAATGTCTTTTGAGTGACAGTAGATGAACCAGCCATGGGAAGAATTGTTGAAGAAGATTAAAAAGTAAATGATAGAACTCAAGAAGGAGAGTAACCAAAGTGATACAGCCAGATGTAGCAAAGCAACAAATACATGTGGCCAGCTACAGGAAAGAGAGACTGTGGAGCAAGTTGATTGGAAGACTGGGAATAACTTTGGCCTGAGACCACCTGGACAAAAAGACTTTTAATTAAATCATATCATGCCCTGGATATCACTAAAGGCTGTAAGCGAGCTCAAGTTAGGCTTTCAGATTCATGGGATTAATCAAATTGTCTGCAATGGCAAGAAGTATTTTACAGTAAATGTCAATATATATACAGTAAATTTCAATTTGAATGTGTGGTCAACATGACCTTTAGAGTGACAGATCCCTTACCATAAGCATTGTACATCTTGGGGCCCAAATCTGGTCGCACAAAGTAGTTGGGAAGTCGAGAGGCAAGGTTGAGCTTGCCACCTCTCCTGGTGTATTCTGGCAATGGAATATTTTTCATCAGGTCATCAAACCTAAAGTAATACAGCAATATGTAACATTAGGAACTGATAAATAAGCAGACTAAAATAAGACTGCAACAAAAGCTCCATCCAGTCAACAAAACATACTCCTTCATCCCCCAGGGGGTTTACTGGACACTGTGAAAAGGAGCAAAACAAGTAGGGCACAGGAATATAGCAGATAAACAAATTTAACTTCTCTGGAATAATGCTATTTCCTTATGTAATCATCTCAACTAGTATCAAACAGCCTAAGTCAGAATACTTAAACGTGTCTGGCAAAAAAAATAAGCTTTAGCTGAACTCTGGACTTCAAAATTATCCACGCCTTTAGGAAGCCTCCAAAACTTAACCTCTTCTTAGCAATTTTAGGTGCTCACTTTACTTGGCAATAAATACAATAAACGACATAAATTTTTAACAGGAAACTCATTCAGGATTTCCATTTATGTCAGGTATCTCTGAGAAACAAAATAGTTCACATGTGACCAACTGCTGCTCAAAGCTGAAGCAGGTGTCCAGATGTGACTGTTTCTACAACCCCATTATTTTGGTGATGTACCACACAATGAACAGTTCCTCTGGAAATTCATACCGAGAAGGCATCATATCTCTAAAGTCTTCTCCTGGAGGCCAGTCTTTGAGCTTCAACACCATTGGCTCTCCTTCTTCTGTTCTCAGGCGACCTAATTTGAAATATTAGAGTATTTTAATACTTGTGCAACTCCAAATCTCAAGAATCAAGACAGAAATCCTCATCTCAGTTTAAAGTCATGTTCTTTCCACAATCATTCATGCAGAACCAAAGACATACAAGTTCATGTGATCCAGGGCTGGGTATCACTGTGGTGACAACCGTGTTACAACAGATGTCAGACCAGACAAACAGCATTTACTGCCCCCCTCAGAGCCCTTCCTACAGCTTATCTCATAAAATTCTTTGTGTTTGAGGCCAAAGTAGCTGATGAAACCAAATCTCTTCAAAGATCAAGTAATAGAAAAGAAAGGTGTAAGTTAACCTTCCAGCTCCCACTTCTTCTTGCCCCAAGTACCAAATTCCTCTCAGTCTACCTCACACAAACAGATGAAGAGGAACTTCAGATGCCGTGACAAGTATTCTCCTGGAAAACCTCATCCTCACCTACTCTAAACCTATTTTATACAACACAGCTTCAGCTCCACAGGCACCTGTGTAAGTTAAAACAACAGAACCCACTTACCCTGTAAGCATCAAACCTAGTCTTTTGTTTCACTCAACTACAAAAAAAGCTGACAGATGAACCTACTTGCTAGGAAGAACCCAAACCTTCTCAGAATGCCTCCCCAAAAGACTAAAGGCAGCCAAACATACTCCTGAAGGAGAGTCCTCCATGGGAATGACAGGTGGGAATAAAAGGATACGTTGCAGACACTGTCCAAGGTGAGGAAAACCCTTGAACACCTTTTATGCTGCTTAAGGTTCACAAACCTGTACTAGGGCAAAATTACTGCTGCTGAATACTTTACCTATTGGAACAAAGATTCACAGTACTTACTTGAGATATCTTCAAATCCATCCCAGAAGTCCCCCACAGTAGCTCCAGTGATGATTTCATTGGTCCTGCAGTTAACCAGATCTACTTCCTGTTGGCCAAATTCCTTCCTAAAGGACTCTGGTCTCCAGAGGTCTGCATTTAATTTGTGGTGTACTCCTGACACCATTACAGGCTAAGAAAAACAAAAATATATTATGAAGAATTATTAAACACCCAAAATTCTAACTACAACAGGGTAATGCACAAAATACACTGAATATGTGAGTGCTGGCACTTTGCAAACATTTTCCAAACTTAGAGCTCAGCCTGTCTTACCAGAACTCTGCCATGCTTTATTTCAAACAACGAGGCAGCTTTTTATACAGAGCTGTAATTTCAGCAGTGTGTTTAGCAACTGATGTAAATAGTAAAATACACATCCTTTTACCCCAGGATCTGACAGTGCTCATTGTTGTACATTTGATGAAGGCTTAGTGCTGCCTAGCACTGCAGGAAATTTGTACCTGTGCTTCAAATACAGACCAAAGCACACTAATTTTAAGTGGAAAAACCAAAGTTTAAAATACCTGTCCCTGCTTCCAGCACTCCCTGAAGACATTCCAATTGCTTTCATTGTTGGGATCCTGAAGACACAGCAAGCGGTTATCACACAGCCAGTAGTGAGGGGTGTCAAAGCCCATTATCGTGGGCTTTATAGTCAGTCCTTGGGGTTTCTTAGGCAAGTCTGTAATGGCTCTACTTTGCACCAGGGAAGCAAAAATGTCATCGAGGATTTTGGGTGTACTCTTGAGTCCGTTGTCTGTCTGATAGAAAGAAAGAGAAAGAACAACAAAAATAGTTGGTGCACTTTTCTTCAGCCTTGTCCTGCAGACATTCAAAGAAGGTATTTGCCACTTCCAAAACTTTTCATTGGCTCTCACAATCATGCAGAGAAGCAAAAAAGTGCAGAACTTTGCTGTCTAGAAAAGCACCATCATTAAATGCCAATGCCATTTCTGACACACAGTCTACACAATTCTGGCATAACAAGTTATGTTCCGATTTCAGCAACTCTGCAGAAACCCAGAAGATGCAGCACAGAACAGGACTTGCTTTATATAGCAAAGAGCAGAAATGCAGTTCCAGCAAGGAACTCTTAAGGCCAATATTTTACCCCACCATTTTCAGGTCACACCTGTAAGAGCAGACAAAGCCCAGAACACCTGAAGTGAACCTGTCTGCAAATCAGGTATGGGAAAGACAGTCACCCACCACAGAATGTTCTCTCCATCTCAAGTTCCTTGATGCTTCTTTTTTGAGCCTAATGGACATCCCAATAAATGCACCTGCCAGACTCTAGCCTAAGGAAATTAATCTGCTTCATCACTTGGTTCCCAATCCCTCAATCAAGCAAGACTTGCCAGTAGTACCATCAAAGCTACTACTCTGGAGAGCACTAACTGGAGCACTGAGACACAGAAACTGAATTAGTCCTTTTTCCCCAATAAACACAGAATTTCACCTGCTGTGCCAGGTGCCTGTGGCAGTTGCTCACAGGCTTAGAACATTTACCTACACCTAGAAATCAACTCAAGGCTGTAAAATACAGTTTTTCCTGTACCTTTCCTCCAGAAGAGTTCAATAGATTCCGCAAGAAGCCCGTGTTGTTGTTGCTCACAGGGGTTAATATTGCACTGTTGAAGGTCTGCAGGGCTGCAGTTGGCTTGGCTAAGCTAGGGAGTGTCTGGAGAGGTTTATTTTCATTCTTTGAAATTGGTATGAGGAGTTTCTCTGAAATGAGGGAAAGAAAACAGCTGAGAATTAAGCAAGGATTAATCCTCTGAATTGTAAGTATATACTTTGGATTTTTACATTTTTTTTTTCCAAGACAAGATACTCCTAATATGCATACATGTATATATCTACATATATATATATTTCCTCTCAACACATGCAGATGAAATACTCCTTTCACTTAATTTTCTTCAATACTCGAAGCATTGCTAAAGACTATGCTAACCCTGGCAGGTTTGAACGGCCAGTTCTGCAGCACAGGCACTGAACACCCATCCCAGCAGGCAGATGACATCATTCTCAGCACAAGATGCTGTTTGGTCTGACCTCTATTTTCCTGACAAACAGCCACAAAGGGTTTTACTCTCCACTGGCTCTGCACATACCTTTGTTTTCTTTATTCACGTTTCCACTTGTTAGATTTGAAAACCAATTTAATGAAGGAGAAGAATTTACTGAAGCAGTTTGCTTGCTTCCAAGTGCTGACTTTAGAGGAGGATCATGTGTAGTGACTTGTGGGCTCAGAACAAAACTGTTATGTTGAAGGCTGGGCTTATCTCCTGATGCCAAGTGCTGAAAAAAAAAACCAAAGTGAGAATTTGATCAGACACACTCAGAAAGGAAAGGAGCAATAACATGTTCAAATTAATTAATTCTTTGGAGAAGAAACAAACAAACAAAAAAAAAACCACCCAAAAAACAAAAAAAAACAAAAAAAACAAAAAAAAAAAAAAAAAAAAAAAAAAAAAAAAAAAAAAAAAAAAAAAAAAAAAATAAAAAAAAAAAAAAAAAAAAAAAAAAAAAAAAAAAAAAAAAAAAAAAAAAACAATTGGCCCTTCAGAAAAATCTCATCTCCACAAGAGGTCAGCATTGCAGCTCAGTGTCAGCCAGGGACGACAGTTCAGCAGGATTTGGGATCTCCTGACTTTAGGAGAAGCCAAGACAAGCACAGAATGCCAAGTTCCCCAGGTGCATTTTCTGGGGCTGCCTTGGGAACCAAACAGTTTTAACAGCAGCACTCACAATTCTAGGAGTATCTGATGCTCAGGCTGAGTTCTAAACTGGAGTTCTATTCAGTGAACTAAAACAGATACATAGTGCTTCTACACTTTCATCTTAAGGTGGCAGTAGAAGTTCACTCACCTGCTAGGTGTGAACTCCACCTGCATGACTGCAGCACCAGCCTGGTAGCAAATTGCAAGCACAGGGTTTTACATCTCCTTTGCAGCTCATTTAATGTGCTTGCTTGGAGATTTTGGGTAATAGACTAACCAGAATTACTGCTTTGCCCTGGGATTCCCGTGTGACTGGGGACATTTCTTCCCTCTGCTCAAACACTTTCCAGTCAAGAAACTACTCTGCTCCATTGTCAGCTTATTGCTGTCTTCTTTATTTCATCTCCTATTGACTATTCATGTTTGGTAAGAATTCCAAGCATGACATAATGGGAAATGCTTCAAACTTTAATGAGCTTATCCTCACACAACCAGTACAGTACATAATTCCACAGAGAGATACAGATAAATGTCAATGCAGCTGTTTGCCCAGAGTCACAGGAAATCTCAACTTAGAAGACTGGAGCCAGGTCAGTCATAGCTGAACTTTTGAATCATGTAGCCATCTTCCTCACTTGTAACACTTCACACTATTTTTCATCTCTGCAGTTCTCTACCAACACCAAAATGAAGTTCAGCTGCTTCTCAGATTCAAGATAACACTCCTTTTCAAAATAAGCTTACAAAGAAGGATATAATTATTAAAATTACTTAATTCAGCTGGTTTCTTGCAAGATTCTGCAAAAACCAAGCCATTAATTTGTGCTCCATTTTCAAAAGCAAAGAACACATCCATTTACAAATGAACATACGGTAGGGTTTTGTTGTTTGGGGTTTCTCTTCATAAAAGGAGCAGCACACTTTCCACCAGGACTCCCAGAGAAATCACTGCTTTGCCACACAGCTCTAGCCTTCAGTTTTACTCATGTTTAGCTTGTTTATGAATTCCAGTGCTCTTCCACCTTACCTATTCTTTTAGATGATGCATGTATTTTTTTATCTCCTGGACTCAAGGAACAGTTTACACTTCACAACCACTCCCACTGGTCTGTTCTTCAGACTCTTATTGGTTCTCTCCATCTAATCCTATTTTTGCACTAAAACCCCTCACTGAGGCTCCTACTGAGCCATCATTGTGTCAAAGGGACACAATGACATCTTCCCCAAAAGTTAAAGAGCTGAGCCAGAAAGATGAACAGTGAACACATACTGTCCCTATGTGGTCAGGTTATCACTTAGGTCAGGGCTGGCACACTACAAAGACAAGAGCAGTGGCTTCAAGCATATGCAGCAGACTGACACAAACATACACTGCACACAGAGGTGGTAACAATACCTGTTTTGAATCCTCCTTTAGCGTTGGCTTTGACAGTGCTTTGAACTGCTTATTTGCACAAGGACAATTTGCTTTTATTCCCCATTTTGTTCTCACAGAGTGAACAATATCACCAACATCATAGAGAGCTGAAGGAAGAGAGTCAGCAGTGAGCTCACATGTAACCAGAACACCCAGCATTCACTGACTTGTTAAAAACTGTCTGCTGTGCTGGTAAACAATAGTATGTGAATACAGTTCATCATTAAACTAGAAGTTCTGCTACCACTTGGTTAAAGTCAAATATAACAAAATAGTACTAAACACACAGGCTGTTCCAGTCTTCAGATAATACTAAGCTTTTACTACCTTTATTACTAAAATAAAAACCTCACTCAGTATAGTAACAACATACAAAAGACAGAAAAAGAGTACTTTTAACCCCAACAATTATTTCAGATACCTTTTCCAGGGATTATTTGTGTAGGCATCAGATTCTCTGGTTCATGTGCCTGCCCCTTCACACATTTAAACCAGGAGAAAGTATCTGAGTCATCATCTGTAAAACAAACCATTACATTGTTTTGTTAGTGCATTCTGCTCTGGAAAGCCACATATTTTACTACTATTGATGTATCAAACCACAGGTCTACAACATGTTCTTTGTTGAAAAGACTTTTTGTCTTGTTTAAAATTGTTACGGACTTCCAGGTTCCAAATACAGATTTTCCTGCCCCTTTACCCCCACTGTTTACAGAGCAATAAGCAATCCCACCTTCTTCATGTGAGCCTTTTTTCCTCATCCTGTAGCAATCCACGCAGACCCCGAAGCCACACTTGGAGCAGACCCAGTGGAGGTTGAAGATGGTGGTGTCACAGACATCGCACATCTCTCGGACGCCGCGAACCGCGCGTTTCCAGGCCACCTGTCCTGTGGTCAGGGACAGCCCACTCAGTGCCAGCTTCAACAAGACTCAGGATTTGCATGGTCAACACAGTCACTTAAACACTACAGTGATGTGACTCAGCCTTTTTTTTTTTTTTTTTGTGTTGGAACTCCAAAACAAAGCCTTTGCTGTTAGAGATTTGTAAAAGGATGCCCAGAGCAGAGTCTAAATGACCAAAACCACTGTGCTTTCTCCTGTGCAGCACCGATCACATCTCTTACTCCTGACATGTATTTGTCCAAGTTAAAATGCCAACTGCTACCATTCTCCTAAGTGGAAATTCCACAGCTACTCTAGGAAATAAATTAAGGTACTACTAGCAGGCTAAGCTTAGTGTCTACCTTGCCAGAAGCAGCTTGTCCTTGTTCTCTGTTCAGCAGCATGGTGGGCAAGTACTTCTCTTCCCTCCAGGAGGTTTCCTGTGTTTATAGGTGTCTATCTGACTCTTTCAGAATGGTGAAATTTCTTTCCCTGAAGCACTGGCCACTGCTGTTCAGGTTTCCTATGTACCCATTATATTCCACTTTCCTCACTCCAAGTCACTTCTTCAGTTCACTCAAAACATCCCAAACATGAATAGTGCATCTTCCAAAAAAATTACAAGCCCATCCAGGGCTGTATTATTTTTCTGTGATTATATACAGATTTTAGCCTGATCTCCATTTCATTATGTTGCCAGGTAAAAAACTAGACTAGACAAAAAGCACACACCTGCCTCCTCCTACCACCTTCCACACTTGTAATTTCTCTGAAACATTCTTGCCACAACATTTCTTAACTTTCTTTTAAAATTAAGAGAGACCACGTCCTAACGTATGCTAAAAAACCCCACACTATGGTCCAAGACATCTGTTGCTTTTCTTCTGAATAATGCCTATTAACTATGTATGGAACAACACTGGAATAGCTTGGCACAATTTGTTCTTAAGTAGGAGGTAAAAATTGTTTGACTACTTGCTTCAAAATTCTTTCAGGAGACACAGGCCTAAATATCATCAGTTCCACTCTTCTCTGCCTTCTGAAAACATACAGAATAGTTACCATTTCAGAGGTCAATCCTCCCATTTCCCCAAAGCAGGGTGAAGGCTCTTGCTGTATTTGAACGTCATTTCACATTCCAGCTTTCAGAACCTTGTCCCTTTCTACTCCTCCAGCTCTTTTGGTTCCTCTCTGTAGTTTGATCCTGTCCCTCCTTTTGGCACATGGTGGCCAAGGAGCAACGTGACCTAACAAGCTGTTCCTTCTACACTGGTCATTGTTTTACTGCACAAGGATAACTTCACTCCTGCTTTACTACCAATCCTTTAAAGAACTCTCCTTAATTTTCTCCCTCGTACCTGTTTGGCTTGTGGCTCTACCTACCAATGTGATAACTCACTGGTGAAGGAGAGAAGGGCTGAACCTCAGACACACTGAGGAGTGTGAAAATATTGAAACAAATGATACCCTGAAATTAGCTGAATAAAATATTTTCACATTTTTGAAAAGGTCAGTTTTTCAGAGACAGAATTTTGATGAAAAAGTACTATTTTAAGTGAACTCTGCCAAGAAAAATTTACCATAACTTCAAATCACAATGGCAGAAGAATCTCCCTTTTTCCTGTTCTGAGTGCTCTTTCACTGAACTATTCAAAGAACAACACATATCTAGACTGTACATTACTTCTTTCATTCCCAGAGCATTAAAAATAACCTCCATTTTAATTAAACAGTTTCCGTACTCTCACCAGTCAAGGCAATAAACAATCAAAAAGGAATTAATGAGACTTCGCTGCTTTCAAACCAACACCAGAACTCCCATGTGACTGGGTTTTTTTAAGCAGAGGACGTTTCTGGTAGCTGTGCTAACAGATGCATCCTCTGCTATTAAGAAACACCACCCTTCCCTTTGTGTCATGAATTCCACCCAAAACTTCACCCTTCAGTATTCCAGTCTGCACCCCTTAACTCTGGCTGTGGACACTTTGGCTCCACAGGCCTGAATATCTTCCAGTTCAAGGAAAGAGCAAAGCTTGCAGATTCCAAGTAAGCCCAGGATCTGACCCCACAGCATTTCTGAAATGAAGCAAGCCTTCCCTCCCCTTCAGAAGGACATTCAAGCCTGTTCAGCTTTTCTCTTCTATTCAGAGCCAAGGACTGACTGCCAAACTGATACAGTCTTGACCCAATGTCCACACCACCCAAACACAGCAGTCAGTCTCCTAAACTGTGCTTGGCTGTACTTACAATTCAAAAAACAGATATGGCTTTAAGAGTCATTCAGCTTTGAGAAGTGATTGTGCAACATCACAGACTTCCCCATTTGTGTGCTCATGTTTGTTACAGAAACATTTTGATGTGGCCACAACCCTGTGTTTGCCCTGTCTGCACTAATACTGATTCCCCAGTCAGTTACCCCATCACCAGCACCTCTCTGCTCTGTGTCCAGTAGGGCTGGACATACTGGCTCTGTGTCCACTGGAAACTTGCAGGTGGAGGGAAAATATCTTTTCATTGTCTTAATAGGCAGCATTAGGTCCATGATGCAGTAATAAAATAGGACCAAAGCAACTTAACAAAATCTATGCAAAGTGAAAGCTGTATTTCATTTCTATGCTAAGAACACATTTTGTCAGGTTCCTGCTGGTTTGCTTAAATCTTCCTCCTTTTTTTTTTTTATACTTGGCTTCATAACAGAATTGCACTCTCTGTAACAGGAAAAATAACTTGATGAATTGAGAAATGTCTTCTGACAAAGAAGGGTAGAATTAACTTTCCCTCAGTTGAGCAAAGACCTGTTGACACTAGTTCACAGTGGCTCTTAACCACTCCCTCTCTCTGAGAGGAAACACTGAAGTCTTCTATGACATTTCCAAATACAAGCAATGTATTTTCACACAGGTCAGAAGCTTAAAGCTTCACATAAAGCTGTGAACATAAAGATTATTTCAACAGAAGCTAATCTTACTGTGTGGTTCAATTGTTGACATAACTTCCTTTTCAGATATCACCAGCTGACAGAAGTGGTCTCCAATGTTGGCGAGGATGTACTTGGCTGTGTCGAGATCCAGACCCACAACATTTTTGGATAAAGGTAGCCACAAGCTAATTGCCTCAGGGTCATACTTATTTGGAGTTAAGAAACCTTCCTCACGCAGAATTCCATGCTTATTAAACTGCAACCTGAGGAAAGAGGGGTAAAAGGAGAAAAACTCATCATCTCACATGTTTTATTGGTTCAAATCAATTTCAGTGAGTCAATGCCTGAATTGCAAACCTGTGTACTGTATGCCAAAGAGCTTACTCAAGGGTTACAACAGACATGGGTAAACACTCGCCACTAGCATTAACCATGTTTAAGGCACTGCTTGTTTTTTTTTTTAAAAAAAAAAAAACAAACAAACAAACAAAAAAAAACCACCACGAAAACATCAAGTTTCTTATCAAGATAGATTTCCAAAAAAAGTGTTTTGGTTTATCTTCAATCACACAAAACCACATCAGGTTAATTTTTAAAATGCACTGGCATTAAGGATCACATCTAGAGGAGGCAAGACCAAGAATTTAGCCTAGAATCATGTACAACACACAAGAGAAGTTAGAACACCTTAAATATAGAATGTATTTCAGTAACAATTCATTTGGAAGTAGCTGTCAAAAAGCGTCGAGCAAAGTTTGAGAAAGAGATGCTTGAGTGATTCTGAGTAGGTGGAAAGAATGAGATCTGTACTATTAGTAGTGTCTTAAATTAAAAACATGAGTTCGACTCAGGACACTAGGAACCTTTCTACTAAATGCTACAGAGGAAAGTTGACTTCTGATGACAATCTATGCTCACCTACAGTGTAAAGTGTGGCATGAGAACATGTGCTGGCACCTGCTGTCATCAGACAAGTGCCATCTCCAGACTTGGCAGATTTCACATTCAATAAAAAGGGACAGATCTAAACTGAAGGATTCAATTGCTTTGAACTGCACTTCAAATCTGGATTGTTACCCCAAGAAGATGAATTAAAAGATTGCTGTTACTCTAGTCTCACACATTGATTATCCCGGATTTACTACAGAAAAATCTCTAAACTGAGGTTAAATAATGGATTAATAACACTTTTTTAAACTTTTAGCAACAGGACATGCAGGGGGAAAGTGCTGAGGTGGAAAAATAAACCTCAAGATGCAAATGAAAGAGTGGAAGAGGATTTTTTTATGATCATGGTAATCTTTCTGCTTCCAGTTTTATCTCTGCAAAAGGTCTTCAGTACTATAGTGTTTTATTCTACCCAGAGACCCAAAAGAAAGTCACTCCTCTGGAAATCAAAAGGAAAACTGAGAATAATAAGCATCCTATCTCCCTGGGATCACTGGGATTTTTGGTTTTCCTCCGCTCTAATATCAGAATTGACTTCTTCCCATAAAACACAGTCTATGCCTCAGAACTTGAGGGGAGCCATGAAAAGCAGCATGCAACAACATCTGGACATGAGATCAAGGAGTTCATGGAAAGTGTTCATATAATTTGAAAACAAAGGGAAGAACAAGTCAAGCTGCAGTGCCTGACTGGTTTTTACAACATCCACCCTGGGCTTACAGATGGGCTTCAAGTAACAGTTTAACACCTCTCTGAAAGGGCTCCTCAGGGGTGTCTTAAGAACTAAACAGACAAAACATCAAAAGATGGACTGTTCAACTCAAGAATCAGGCCAGAGGGAGGATATAAGGAAGTAGGTGGGGGAGTAAAGGAATGAAGCTGCAGATTAGGTTTGGAAAAGCAACCACCATTCATCACTCACTGTCTTCCTTGAAGTTGCCTTGCTGACTCCCCCCCATCTGCCCTCTGAGTGAGTGCACTGATTAAACATTCTGTGGCAAGCTTAAATGACTTCAGCTGAAAAGCTCCAGCCACTTAACTGCAACTCTTCCACAGATGTGGATACTGGCTAGCATTTCACATGTCCTACCACTAAACCTCGGGAGACATGCACAGAACCTACACTCTCACTAATATCTCCACTCAAACTAAACTCATGTTATCCTACTGGCACTTAGCCCAGAACAGCAAAATAAAGAGCTTCAACTCCTGCCAAAATACTTTCTACTCAAATTAAGCAGTTGTAACATTTCTAAAGGCTAAAAAAACACACAGGCAACCACTTATTAGAGTTGGATATACCGGCCTCAGAGCTACACACTACCATTGAGCAGCTTTGAACCAGAGACTCACAGGAGACATTCTGACCAAACAACTGGTGCTTTAGTCAGTCCTGGAAGATTAAATCCATGTCATCACTAACAGTGAGAATTCAACAGCACCCCCCCCGGCTTTCAGAAGAGGAAGAAAGGTCAGATGTCCAGCCCAAACAAAGGCATGTTTGTCACATTTAAGGAGTAGCCAAACTGTTCTTACCTTCTGAAGTGGAAGAATCTGCAGAAGACAGTGGAGTCTCTCTGCTCCTTGTTCTTTCTGTAGCTGTCCAGACGGCATTCCCTGCACTTGTGCAGATGAGGGGCGATGTTATTGCAGGACCCATCCTGCACAAAGGCCTCTCCACTCTGCTGCAGCTTCTTCACTTTGGCAGCATCAGACAGGATGGACTTACGCACAATTACTGCAGGGAAGAGCAGGTGAGATGAGAACAGCTCCAGCTTCTCTCACAGAGGTGCTAGCACATGTATTTTAGTGGAAGATCCGTGTAAGGTTTTCCCTTAAGTTTAACATTACACTGAAACAAAGTTATGCTAAAAATATTTGCAGCTGGCAGAAACACCTTCTCCAGTCAGCACGAACTCTCTCAAGCCACAGTTCCACTGGAGTCACACAGTCTATGGACCCAAGTTCAACAGCTCCTTTTACCTTTCCACAAGGGATTATTTTGAAAGAGCATCTGCTGTTACCGGAAGTTCTTCAGCCACTAGAGCTGGAGCTCTGAGAAAACCAGGGCATTCAGCAACCACATGTCAAAAGAAACGAGGACAGAAGTACAGCCTGGCCATTTCCCAGCCCTGTTTTCACCCTTCATGATGCAATAGCTTCCAGCATCTTCCTGTAACAGCTGCCAAACATCTCCCTTCCTCCTACACTTCAGTGAGGCCTCATGGGGCACAAGCCTGACTGGTTGTGTACATGTACTAATTATGGAATGGCACACAGTAATCCAAGACTAAGCAACATGAGACTGGAAAGAAAAGAGAGGGGGGGTATAGGGAGATTCCCAGAATCCTGAATGATCGGCTACACCAGCTGACACACAGCAGGATACGTGACAGCAGGAGTCCAACTCCTTAAACTACCACAGCCTTTCCCATTCTGTCCCATGGGATACCCCGGAGAGTTCACCAAGTGGAAAAGAGAAACAAGGTGGGTTGTTTTGGGCTTGGGTAGGGTTTCATTTTTGGGAGTGGTGACTGGGTTTTTGTGTTGCTTTCAGGACAGCTTTTTTAAACAAAAGTGCTTCTTCAACTGAGCTTTTTTGAGAAGAACTTCCACCTCTTACCACACTGGTAAAATTTAGGACCATTGCTAAGAAAAGGTAGTCTCATTATGCCATCAGCATTTGTATCCCAAATAGAACCTTAGTTTTGTAACCTGTTTTGCCATTCTGTTCTTGCATGCATTTTGTAACAACTTACTTCTAAAACTTCATGATCAGTCCATTTCCTTTATCAGGAAGGGACATCTTTCTCAAGTTTATTGCACTCCCCTTGCAAAAGAACTCACAAAATTGCTGACATTCCAGAGACACTAGAACAATTTATATTACTAATTTTGCATATGTATTAAAGGACCTACTTGCATGTAGTTAGAAACTAAAAGGACTTTCAAGTAACAGGAAACTAAGAACACTTACTATTATCCTGGACCTTGGCACATCCAGTCCAAAAGCTTTCACTTTCATTTCTGTCATAAAGAATCTCATTTGAATTTCTTCTAATAAAAAACTCCATGTCTGCAAGTTCATCCATCTTGTTTCCTTTGTGGCTGTTCTGGCCACTGCAGGTGCTTTGTGATTTAACTCCAGACTCATTAAAGGAGAGAAGATGAGCATCTGAGGTTGAGGGTCTGCAGTCCAAAGTCCGCTGCAGCTCAGCAGAGCCACCGCCCCTGGATATTGCTACAGAAGAGTTGGGGTGCTGCAACTGTTTCACAGGAACGCATTCCTTGGGAAAGTTTGTGGTGGCCTTCATGAGAGGTTCATTCGTGGCTTTCAAGTTGGTTCCTTTTCCATTAGCTGGATTAGTCAAAGGCGAAGGTCTCAAGGTTATCAAAGAGGTGTATTTACCATTTTGATCAGTAGGATTTTGTGTTTGATCTTTAGACATAAAGCCCACTTTAGGAAAAGCCGTCGGATCTTCTTTCAATGGTTTAATTCCAGGACTAAGACAGGACGGGTGAGTTTCCGGGAAGCTCCGTCTGCATGTGCTGCAACACACCACATGCAGTAATTAAGCAAAGAAAGAGGTGTCAAATCAATCAGGGCATCAGCTGCTCAATCTAGTCACACTTAAAGCCTGAATGAGGAAATTTAGTTATTTCATTACTATTTCATTAGTTCTGACGTTCTAAGATTCTAAATTTTTTGTGAGGCTAAACAGGTTTGTGTTTTTGAGGTGGGTTTTTTTTTTTTAAGAGTTAGACAGAATTATAAATCTCTACACCCACAAGTTTGGGTACTGCAGCTATTCCACTACCTTTTCTCACAATTAAATAGTTGCTTTCTCATTTTCCCCATGCAACTGCTGAATAACCAAATGCATTTCATTTGCATGTCTGTGTGAAAAGATTCTCAAGAAACTTCTGCCTGGCACCACAAGTCTATATTTGAGATAGTAAAACCTCACTCACACAAAATGCAAAGAGAAGAAAAATAATTTTCTACATTTAGCATGAGATAGACACAAAACTAGGAGAACAAACCCTATAGCACTTCAAATTTGAGTTTCTGCGTCAAACTATTTCTACCATTATGTCCATTTTGTGACAGAACTGGGGATAACGAGTTCCAAACCACTGGTGTCCAACAGAAATGACACTGAGGACTGGTACTTGATCTGCAATAAGGCAGACACCTGTCTGAATGAATTCTAGTTTTCCTAGGGGCAGGGGAGGAATACATCTGGCAAGCAGGCACCACCCCTGTGTATCCATTTACAGATGGGTACAATGAGGCAGTGACTGGCCTGGAACATTGCAGGCCACCACCTCGAAGATAAGGAAGATTAACATGCCATTAGCCAGTAAATGATTTATCCAGGGCAACTAAGTCTAACACTTTTCCATGACAATATTACAGAAGAGTAGTTACTACAGTTATTTAAAATGACCTCTGAGTTTGTTGTGCTAAGAATTGGAGTTATTTTTGGAGGGGGGGAAAAAAGTCTGCAAAAGTATAAGTGATTCCTTACCCCTGAGGAGTTTCTGCACCAAGATTGGGTGGTGAGTTTGCTGGCAGGGGCAGACCTTGGTGCCTTTGGTCTTTATTTGCAGGAGTGCAACCCAGCAAGGCTTCACCCAGCACGGTTGGTACTGACTGCACATGCCCCTGGCTGGGAGAAACCTGTAAGGGAGATTTGAACAGTTAAGAAAATTCAAGATAACACAAGCACTACTATGCAGGGGGCAGCTTAAAAAGAAAAATATATTAATGTTTTTTCTATCATATTTAATAAAGCAAGTAAAACCTCAGTTCATAAGATGAAGACCTTAGAGTGTCCTTTTAAACATTACAGGTTCCATGCAAGACTGGTCATGTCAATTCATTTTCCCCCAACAAGCAGTTTTTTGAGGGGAAGTGAGGTGTATTAAGCAAGTGGAAAAGACGACAGGAAGCTCTGCTTCTCATAACTGCCAGTGCAATGATGTTTCTAAAGTAATTGCAGTAATTGGAATTCAGAAATAAATTTCTGAGCTCATCTGAAAATCCCAGAGAAAATTGAAACTGTGGAGTTAGTCTGACAGCATTACTAAAAATCTGGATGTGAACCTCTTTGTAGCAAAAAATCTTTAAATCAGAATTCTAGAAAGCATTAAGCAAAGAAATCATGTCTTGATTAAATCACCAGCCTCACAAATCTATAATTCATTAAGGAATACAAAATAGGACTAACAAATTAGCAAGTGGCTTAAAAACAGCAGTTTTCTGTGGAGGTCCTGCCTAAGCTCCAACATCTGTTTTTTACCCCAACATGCTGGAAGTTACACTACAGACTTGTTATCATCAACTCCAAAATATTTTCTTTCTGCTTTGGTATTGCACAGCTGTCAGGCATCAAGTCAAGCTCTCAAAAAAATGCTGGAGATAATTAACTCCCCATTAGAAATCTGAGTACTATCACATACCAAGTAGAACAAAAAATATGACTTCAGCTTAGTACTCCCATATATTCACACCCACCAAAATCAGAGAAACCAACACAGTTTCTGCTTTCCTTATTAGAACATACATTCACTTGTGACCCTTTTGAAAAAATAGTTGCAAAACATTTCCCAAAGAGTATAAAAGTGATAAAGGATCCACTCCTTTGAAGGAACACAGACAGGAAAATTAGAAGCAACTGACTTCACTACTTTAAGGAAAAATTATGTTGAAACAAGGTTTGAATTCAGAATTCTTCTGCAAAGGCATTTGGAATGTGAAATAAAGACCAGCTCTGTGTGCATCAAATGCAGGCTGCTCAGAGGTTGGATATGCAGAAAGCTGAAGGCGGCAAACTAAGCACCCAAAAGCTGCTAAAGGTACCCAAGTATGAGCTACAGGAACAACACAAGCAGGGCAGGACAGCAGTGCACAGTGCTACTCCATTCTGACCTGCTGCTGGCTCTTCCTCAGTGGTAAATACAGGATAGGACACTCCTCATTGAGCAATCTTATCCTGCACTTGCTGCCTCACGTTGCACCTTTGTGAAGTCATTAAAGACTGCAACTAATGATGCCCAGTCATTAAGGAGATATACACAGTCAACTCTGCACAGGAGCAGAGAAATGCAAACCTTCCAGACTCTGACCATTCCAGAAGTTTGGCTACCCCCACCTAAAGAGCAACTTCTGGTCTGCAACACTGGGCCAAAATAAAAGGGTACTATTCTTCAGCCAAGTCATTATTTTTCATTTGCATTTCTATACTTAAGTTACCCGGATTGTCTTTTGACCTTTAAGAGTTTACTTATCTCAGTGATACTTGGCAGGTCACTCAAAGAAAGTAGACATGAAAGTACTAGAAAAGAACACTCCCTTTTCATACAGAAAAAAACCTCCTTCCACACTGCTGCTTGAATTCCCAAAGCACAGAAGCATAGCTGAAGGTTTTGGGTTCAAATACGAAATAGTTAAAGGAGGAACACGAAAAACAAAGGTTAGAAACTTGAGAACTGGTTTGTGTTTTCTCCCACTACAGAATACATGACCAGGCAGGTCAACTCCTGAGCAGGACAGGACAAAAAGCACAGTAAAAAAACCACAAACCAAATCAACCAACCAACAAGAAAAAAAACCAACAAACCACCAATCTTCAATGCTTTTGCTCCATTTATCACAAGGCAAGATGTTCTACTCATGCCCAGACAAGTTTGAAAGAACTCAACACACCCTTCAAGGGATTATATGTATTACTTCACTTTCCAATCTAATCCTTATTTAAGATGTTTTGAGAAGTGACATGACCATTACATAACAGTCATATATAACAGAGTAAGACATTACCTCAGGAGAGGACTTTGTGTGTTTAACATCACCACTTCCGCTGTTCTCAGATGACTTCCTTTTCACACCCCCAATTCTTTTGGATTTATCTGGAAGAGAAGGTGATCAAGATTAGTCTATTAGTCACAAGCAAATTACTTGGTACTTGAAGGACAAACAATAATAGGTCTTACCACACTTTCCATTGTTGTCATATATGATTTCAACATGAATTAACTCTGGATCAAGAGTTTTTAAAGCTGGAATCTTGGAAGAAGAAACACAGAAGCAGACATTCAGAGAGGTGAAAGTTACATTTGAATGTATTTATCTTAAATGTTGTGGCATGACACTTGCAGGATCTTTGAACACCAAGCTGAATTTAGCAATATACCATGTGCCAGTGCCTCTGCATGAAAACACATAAACTAGTGTTTCAGGGCACTGTCTGCACAGCACAAACAGTAAAGAAACTAGTCATCTTTGCCGCACTCTTCAAATAAAAATTCCAAGTCTCCCTCATTTTATATAGAAGGACATTTGTTAATTAATAATCTACCAGCAACACACAACCACCTTGGGGTAATTCTGCACTACATGACCCACATGTTTTAAGATTACAGTAAAGAGAAATAAAAAATGGTTTTGTGGGCATATAAATACAAGTTCTGACCCATTCCCCACACCTGTCTGTAAACCCACAGCAACTGGTTCTTACCTCCTGACAGTTGACTTCCAGAGTCCTGGTAGCTGGATTGCCATTGACAACAACTGCTGTGAACCACTGAGTAGATGGATCCAGGCTATAAATTCTAATTTTTGAACCAATTATATTTTTTCCACCTTAAAAATAGGGAAGGAAAAAGACAAAGGAGGCATGAAGACCATCATAGCTATCAACATGAGTTTGCCAATAGTATTGCATGCAAAGTGCAAGTAACCAAAACAAAATGTAAGGCTCTAGACAACTTCCACACAAGCTGGAGAAAAAAAAAATTATAAAACTGTTCCAGCTACTTCCTTCCTGGAATAGTTAAATGAAGTTGTGTGGAGGCTGAGACACATAGCAGGGGACAGACTAACCTCCAGATTTCAGACCATGAGGCAAATCAGCAGACAAAGGAATAACGATTTTTCCTCTCTTTATAGTATTGGAAATGCCAACTCTAAGTTGCAATGTTTACCTTTCCATAAAAGTAAGACATGCCTTGTACATGCAAGCACATGACTACAAGTAAGCTTGTATGAACCTAGTAATTAACAATTTGAAGCTGGCAAAACTAAAACTGACAACTTTAATTTGACTAAAAAGGAAGTCTTTATACAAAATTTTGGAGGCTTCCATAAACAAGCAGCAAACTCAAAAAAAAATTCAAGTTACTTGAAACAGTAAACTACTACAACTAATTTCTACCAGCCTGGTATCTCTTTTAAGAAGTACCAGGCCATCTGCATGTGTCTAAATTGCATACTCACAAAGGAAATGCTTCAAACTCAAATCTCTACAGTCCTTCACTTTTTGCATGCACTGCTGTGAAAGCAGAATCAGTATTTTTAAAAAGTTTTTACCCCCTGGAACAGGTTACCCGTGAATTAAATCATCATTGCAAAGTTCCCCCTTTGGACTTGAGTACTTATTGTCAGTTTTCTGCTCCAGAGTCTGCATGTACCTTGGACCAAGCGTGTTTCATCCAGGTGCTTCTTAACCAAAGCCTGGATTTCTTCATTTACATTTTGATCATCCTTAAGAGAAAGCCTGGAACTGTCCACATCCTATTTACCCGAAAAAAAAAAAAAAAAACCCAAAAAGAATGTAAGTTTAAGGGTAATGCTTTTGACTAACAAAACCTGTAATATTTAGAAACAAGATGGAAGCAATTGATACAAGTCCAACAAGTTTCTCATTACTCTGTTACTTCAGCTCAAAGATGTTGGATTTGAAACACACACCACTCTCTCACCACTAATTTGCATTGACCATCTGCAAGTCAGACTGAACTGAGCTCTCCAGATTCACTTTAATACTGCTCTGAAAAAAGCCCAGCTTTGTTTTACTACATTGCTAAGTTGCATTGAACCACTCATTTCTTAACTTAAAATCTCAGAAGCAGCAACTTATTTGTCCTGAGCAGAAGCAAGTATTTTAAGTTTTAGGTTCCCATTTATGATATTAATGCCAGGATCCAATCCATCTCAAGATACTATCATAAAATGTTCATATGAAAGAAGACAGCCAGCTACATCTAAATAATTCATAACTATACAGCATCATGTATTTATATGATAGTTGGGGGTTTTTTTCCTCCCATCTTTAGGTATTTAAAACAAGCTGCTTGTTGAATTATTGAATTAGAACTGATTCTGAAATTGAAAGGTCATGAGTTTCCACCCAAAAGCTCAGAGTCATAAGAAAAGAGTTTTGAGGGCTTTTTTAGAGTATTTTGTTTGTCTGTTTTTTAGTTTTGGGGGTTTTGTTTGTTCTTTTCCGGTTTTTTTGTCCCTAGCATTACTCTGGTATTTTAAGAGGCATAAGACTGAAGTGCTAAAAGTCAATAAACTGTTATTCCAGATGCCAGTAAAGCAACCTTCTTCTCTGCAGTGTTGAGATAAGCCTTCTACATAAAGCGATCTCAACCCTGCTGTTGAGACAGCAGAGGCAATACATCAACACACAACTCAAGCTTAGCTTTCAGGGATTCTTTGGTTAGTTTCTCTACAGAATTTGTGTATTTGTTGACTGTTAACAAGTCAAGTAGAATACTAATGATGGCACTACTGGCAGTCTCAACCTGGGACATGTATTACTATTTTTATTTCATCCTGTTTATATGTCTTGAGAGTAGTTTCCTGAAAAGGTTAGATCCTTTATCCTTAGCAGATACTACTCTTGGAAACACGTGACCAGCCCACTCACAAAGGGCAATTGTTTCAACCCCTCTGTACCTAATTTTCACTAATACACTTTATTCCCGGTGCTCAATAAAGGGACTGTAATTCAACCATCTCATTTACATTCTGCCCAATTCCTCATTTGTTTAGGATTAGCAGTGATGTTCTTCTCCTAAATAGCAAGGTTAATCCTGACATCCCTGCAACTCCTTTCACAGTAATGACAGTCACAGGAACAAAGGAAAACTATTCCAGGTTATCCCCAAGATCAACATGATGCAACTGCTGACACCAGAGCTGAGTAACTGTCCCAGCACACTCCCTCATTCAGCTCTCCTATGTGGCTGTGTCCTGGATCAGCTTCAGAAGATTTCTAATCAACACATAAATTACATTCAGAACTGATGAGTTACAGCAATAAACATCTCCTCCAAGTTTTTACCTATCTGAAGGTTGGATTTAGATTACATTAACCTGACATATCATAAATACCAAGATAAGAGATTAATCTTTCATCTTTGCAAGGCCATACAAGGTTACCTGGATGGGTGTCAAAAGGTCTTTAGAAAGAAAAACACATTTCTCTTCACCCAGATAGCGCACTGAAACCAGCGACCCCATACCAGCTTTGTCCACTAAGGATTTGTAAGTCTAGAAAAATGATAAACATTTTCTTAGAAATGCAGTTAAAATCTCATCATTCATCATTTACATTTAAAAAAATGGTTTGGTTTTACATCTATTTTTCTGTTAAGCTACTACATATACATGCAACTTCTGAAAACAAAGCAAGTTTCTAATAAAATTTCTAAAATGTGCCTAATGAAGGAGTTACTGGACTACACTTAATTTCATTTATTACCATGAGTCTGGAATTCAATGCAGGTGGCTGTCATTAACAATCATTAACTATTCATTCACCTCAACATGAAGAATTTACTAATTATTAATTCTCAACCTTCCTTATGGTAGACTGGAGGAATAACTAGCAGATCAATGAAGACCTGTGGTATGGTTTACACTGAAGTTCTCATAGCTTGTGCAGCATTGATAATACATTGAAGCCTTAATTTAAGCCTGTGTGATGACATGGATGGCCTCACTGCTCTGAAACGGGGAAGTTGTGTTCTGGTACACAAAAGATTTTAACGACAAGAAAAAAATTCCTTTAAAAGCTTCTAAACACTTCCTAGTAAGTTCAGAGTTAAATTTTGCCTAGCCCTGCAATAACAGCTCTGAGTGGGAAGGCATCAGGAGCCTGGAACAACAGAAGTGCCAAGAATAAGACACATTTGTGCTCCATTTAAAAGAAAAAGAGAGAATCATTCTGGTAGAGTATATACTTGGGTTTTCAAAGGACTGATCAAAGACAGACCTCCTTCCCCTTTCTTGTCTTCACCTCAGTTAGGACAGCATTGGCAGAGGGGCAGGAGTCTCTCCAGGAGCAACTGGGCACCATGAGAGTTCTACAGATCTACTCAGCTGGTCAGAAAGATACTCTCCCATACACTTGAATCAATAACTTGTGATGAAGTTTTAAAAAAATTAATCCACACACCTCTTCTTTCCTGCCCTGTGTGGTGGTAAAGGGAAAAAAAGTCTTTTTGCTAAGACAGGCTCCAGAATCTGGCTTCCCTTTATCCTACAGAGTCCCTCTGCTGAATGAGCTTTGGAAAATATAACCCTGCATGAACTGACATGTCAAACACACCAGGAGAAAAACCTTGTGTACAAATTGAAGAACTGTGCATACTCTTGAAAATGGACAACAGCTAAATTTAAAAAAATCATGTTTTCAGAGTATCCTATCAGCAAAATCTACTAGTAGAACTGTTGATATTAATGTGCAGCACAGGAAATAAAATTAAAGATCCATATTTCCACTTCCTCTCCCATCCCATATGGCCCTACTTCCAATAAGTATCTGCTTAGATTAGCTTTGCTTAAGGAAAAAAAGATCAACTAAAACACAGCAATTTGAATTCTACTGCACACTTTAGACCTAGCAAAGTCAAGAGAACTAAAACATGAACTACAACTTCATGTTCAGCAAGTTTAAATGTTTGCATCTTCATTTATCTCACAACTACTTTTTTGAATAGCAATATACAAAGTAGTCAAGTACAACTGTTCTGGCTGAATACACGGAAAACATCCCCAGCTCACCCCTCCTGGCTAATTTGCCTATCCAGCCATGCATGGCAGTTACAGCAAGCTTAGTTCTTTGCCTTGCGCAGTGTAGAAAATCCAAATCTCACAAGTCATCTGTGCCAGGCAGACATCATGTAAGAATCACTTGAATTATTTTTGTCTCAGGATCAAGAATCACTGTAGAATTAACAGTACTCAAGGCAGAGTCAAACAAGAATTTAAAGTAAAAATACAGGCTTATCCTTAGAAAATTATTATTTTTCCTTTTTCTCTCTATCCTTAACTGCAATTTCATGAAAGAATGAAGAAACCATGATACTAGAGGGAAAAGGAATTAACATTGTACAGAACAGTGGTTTGGGAGAAAAGTCAAGTCACAAAAATACATTCTTGTGTCCACAGCCACCAACTTCAAATGCTGACAAGTTCTGCCCAGGTCCAGCTGTACAGATATTTAAGTCTCCCTTCACATGACACCTAAAGTGAGGCTGTACTGGAGAAATCCACACATGTGACAGCACTGTCCCCAGAAGATGGAACTGCAGAACCAAAGTCAGTCAAGCCAAGCATGTACTTGCCATTGCAGGCCACTGGACAGCAGGCATGGATGGGGATTTCCTTTCAGCCAGCACCAGCTTTTGCTCCACCAGGAATGCTACCATTGTACGGCTGTAGACTTCCATCCATCTTCGTTTTTCCCATGGCTCATCATCAAATTCTACACAAATCTACAGAAAGGAAGCAAAGTGAAGGAGTAATTAACCATAAAATACAGACACATTCAACACAGAAAAGGACAAACGCACCAATTTACCCAAAAATAAAAAACAATCACTGAAAGTACTGTAATACTAGCATGTTCATTGCCTGTCATACAATCAAGCAATCACTAAGGCATCCCAGGCTGACCCAGTATTTCATAAGTAATAATCAATGTTAACTGCTTTATCATCACTGCTGTCACATAAAACATTAATATGCCCTTTTAACTTTACAGCTTCCCAGCTCCAAGTCCTGCTCAGGGACAGTTAAGTGTGTTAACACTGTCACCACTGTTTACAAGCTGGGAAAAGCACACACACAAAAACTGAAGGAGTTCCTACAGAAGTGGTGCATGAATTTTCCACAAACTCTAGAGCACTTGAATAAACAAGTTATTTTTCCAAAAATACTTAAAGAATAACAGTCTCAAAGAATAACTTTAGCCAATTTTTTGAAAGCAAAAAGAAAGCAAAAAGCCAATAAAGCTGATCAACTTATGTAATGTGAAGGTTTTTTCTTGCTTGCTTTTAATTGCTGTTTATCCTCATGAACCTCAGAAACAATTATACAGACTTTCCAAAGGGAAAGCAGCTGTCACTTCATGTCAAAATACAGTGGCTTGAACAACTTCTTTGGGATGGCTTTACCCTTCTTTCACAGGCAATATGGAGAGACCAGCAAATGATGGGGAAAGACCACAAACAGAACTTTGCTGGAATACAGGAATTAGAATGTCTTGGAGAGGACTCTACTCTCAGAAAAATCATTCCCTTTTCCCACAAAACATAATCCAGTCTAGATACATTTAACTAAATAGTTGAGTAATCTCAATTGAGTAAATCTTAGAAACATTTCCTGGTGTTTAACCTCCCTCCCAGGGGAAAGGCAAGTGAAAACATGCACACTAAACAGCATTACCACAGCCAGGAGTCATCAAACTAATGGGTGCAGAAATGAACTTAGTCATTTTGGGGTACACAGAAACAATGAGAGAGATAAGCAAATAACAAGTGCCAGAACCAGAATGGCTTGTTTTGTCTACAGCATCAACACTGCACAAACAGGAAAATGCAGTTGAGACAATGATTTCAACAGTACTTGACAGTCCTTCTATACAAAAGGTAAAATTTTAAAGATAAGTACTGCTACTCTTTGACAGTAGAAATACTTAATCCCCCCCTCAATCCATTACTATTTTGGGTCTCACTATCAATCACGCTTTCACAGAGCCTTGAGAGGAAAGGGCACGGGATGTGTTTTGGTACAAAGCTCTTCACGCCTCCATTGTCCACTCCGCAAACTTCTTTAACACTTGAACCGGAGAACTCATCAACTCAATCGCTTCTGGCAGAACCGTAACCAGCCACAGAGCTCACAATAGAGCCCCCAACACCACCTGCTCCTTCGCTTTCCTGCCGAGAAAGTCCTTACGAGTTTTCTGCACCAATCTCCTCCTCGCTACAAGCACAGCCCCGCGCCCAAAGATGGACAAAGCTCCACCCCCGCCGCACATCCACAACAAGAACCTTGTAACAAAGTTCACACTTTCGAGAAAGAGTTGTGAACATCGATTGTTTGTTTCTCTTTGGCAAGGAAGAGGTGCTTCCCGAGTTAATCAGAAGGCACCAGGTTTTTCCCATCAAAAAAAAAAAAAAGAGGCAAGGGGCAAATAAGGAAAATGACACCAAAATCCCTTATAGAAGGAAGGACGAGGCCACTGCTACAAAAGAGTTTTGTCCTTGGGGAGCACATACTCGCTCTCTACTCCCTGTACACTCCAGCAAGTGTCCAGATATATCTGGATGTTTTTACTGACTACAGCTGCCAAATAAAGCCCCTTAAGAACTTCCCAGTCCAACCATAAGCGTCCCTTGACTTCCACGCAAAACACACAGCTAACCAATTACACCACACTTGCAAACAACTGACTACATGTTAAAAAATCCCGCTGGTAATCGTTAGTAAGAGGTTGCCACGATGAAAGAAGAGTCCGAGAAACCTGCAACATCGAACATGAATTTGGTACGTCTTTCAAGACTCAAGTACTTGTCCATGATCAGCCACTCCCAAGAGCAGGAAAGAAAAGTCACCAATCCCAACAACACTGAAGGGTTTCGCTTTCGTTCCTGGGAGAAAGAAAACCCCTCACAACTGGCAACACCTCAAGTTACGTTCAGGAAGTACAGAGAAATAAAACCTGGACACGGCGGGCGCGACACAAAAAAACCCAAAAAAAACAAAAAAAAAACCCAACAAAACAAAACCAAAACAAAGAAGAAAAAAAGAACCACCACACAAAAAAAAACACCAAAAAAAAAACCAACCACCTGTTTTTCAAAACGCTGGTGGAAGCAAGCACATTAATCACTATTTCGGGGTAATTGCCGGCACTGGCACAAGCACAGCGGGGACTCCCTGGGCAGAGGCGCACATGTTTCCCACGCAGACCTTCCCCCCGGGAGCAGCGTGTGCACACACGTGTACGCACCCCCACCCTCCCCGGACACACGCGGAGCCCTCTGCACTGAGGAAGTAAGTCCCTGCGAAAAGTCTGCCGTTACCTTCAGGTCTGGTTTGGATATGTCAGTGTGTGACACTGCCCGGATTCTGCCCGCCTTCCAGGGCCATTCCGAGATGCGGGTGGCGTCCCACGACCTGTCCTCCTCCTCCGACAGGCACAGGAACCTCTTCCCCACGAGCAGCGACCAGCTCCCCTCGAGCCTCAGCACCATTTTAACTCATCGGGAGGCCTTCAGCGAGGGGGACAGGAGAGAAACACAGAGTAGGGCGGTGAGCGCTTCCTCCTTTCCGCTCCCGGTTCTCCCAGCGACTCCAGACGAGCGCCGGACACCACCCCCCCCCACGGTCCTGTTAATCACTGCTCGGCGCGGGTAGCTGGCTGGAAGGAAACACCAGAAGGTATTTCCAGAACGCCTCCAGAGCAGCTCCCGGCCATTCCCACCCCCGCCGCCTCTTTGTTCCCTCCTCCGAGCAGCTAGAGCGCCGGGCGGCAGCCCAAGGGAGGGAGGCAGCCAAGCA
>VXAU01004693.1:175201-187080 GCA_013399695.1 Formicarius rufipectus | reverse complement strand
CCTATCCCCTACCCTCACCTGCTCCCCCCGCGGCCGCGCTGCCGGCGCACCCCGCGGTCACTCCAGTCGCGGGTCCCGCTGCCCTCCGCCTTCTTCCCCACCCCCCTCTACTCTCCCCGCCCCGCGTTGCGATCGCTGCCGCGGTCCGAGCGACACTGCCGCCGCGGAGCCGCGCACACGCCCCCTCATCCGCGCGCGCGCCCGCGGCCCGCGCCCCTATTGGCTGAGCCGTGCCGGAGGGGCGGGGCCCTCGCCGAGCCTCCCGCCGCGATTGGTCGGCGGGGGCGGGGCCCGCGCGCGAGACCACTCCCCCCGAGACCGTTGCTCAGCAGATGGCGGAGGGGAAAAAAATTAAAAAAATAAATAAAGTGCCAAAAAAAAAAAGGAAAAAAAAAAAGGCGTATCCTTCCGCCGGAGTTTCGGTAGAAGGAGTCCCTCGGCACTGCCCCAAGCGCGAAACGGAGGCGCTTTGGGGCCGGGGTTGCTCTGCCGGTCCGCGCTCCCGCGGCGGGGCGGGCTAAGCCTCTGGTTTTGGGGGCGGCGGAGGAACACCGAGGGGGCGGAGGGGGTGTGACGCGGCCACTTATACGTGCGGCTCGCGGCGTACTCAGATATAGCACAGGGGGCGGTGGCGGCACCTGCGCGCGCTGTTGCGCATGCGCGGTGGGCGGGGCTCGCCACCTGAGGGAACGCCGCCATCTTGTTCGGCTGAGGGGAAGAGGGACTGGCGGGTCCCCTGAGTGGTTCGGGAGGGGATGGTGGTGAAATAGGGTAGAAATAAGGCGTGCCCGAGGTTCCCGGGGAGGATGGCAGGCTTGTGGAAGTGCTATGGTTGAGGTTGATGTGGGTTGTGTAGTTGTGTCTCCAAGAAAATGGCTTCCACCAGCTTGTGCCTTTAACACTAGGCCTGTGTGGTCTTCAAATAGACAAACCAAGATCATGGAATCACTGAATGGTTTGTGGTGGGACTTTAAACACCATTGAGTTCCAACCCTTTACCATGGGTAGGGACGCCTTCCACTAGTCCAGGTTGCTCCAAGCCCCATCTAACTTGACTTTAAGCATTCCCAGGAATGGGGAAGCCACAGCTTCTCTGGTCAACCAGTGCCTCACCTCCCCCACAGCCAAGAATTTTGCCCTAATATTTAATCTAACCCTATGTTATTTCTGCTGTAAGAACCAAGTAGATAAATTGAGACTATGGCAGTGAGCTGGCTGATGGTTTTTCAGCAGTGGCCCAGCAGGACACATGCACTTCTCTTTACCACAAGATTTTCCCACCAGAGCAAGTGTGAGGAAGAAGACCAAAAATTAAGAAATTAACTAAGGCCCAAGAAGCTGTTGACTCACCCATTTCACTGGAAACCCTTGGTGCTCAGCCTGTGCATTCTCTGTGGTTCCAACCATTGTCAAAGAAGTCTTGAGCTCCAAAACTCCCCCTCACCATGATATTTCTCCACATTCTGGGCTCATCCTCCATTTTCTTCAAGAAACCAGCCCCACACTTGTGTTAAATTCTTTTCTAAAGCCTTTCCCACCAATTTTATCACGACTCTCCACTGATCATTTGGGTACTGCATTCAAATGAACACATTTATGTGTGAAATCAAAAGGCAGCAGAACTTCCTCAGTGTGCCATGTTGAGAGGGTTGCTGTTCTTCACACCATGAAAATCAGGCAGCCCAATTTCCATGATAAATAGAGGGAATCTTCAGTGATTTCTGTCAATGAGATGAACCTAATAATTTGCAGGATCTTCTGCAGGGGGAAGACAAGGAAACAAAAGTAAATAGAAAATTAATATATGAGCAACTGCTTGTAGCCTGAAGAACTACATGTTAGCAGGCACTGAAAGCAAAAATCAGGTATGTTTGCTTCTCAGATATAAATATTTACTGTATAGACCAATGGAATTTGTGATAAGGTATTGTATAAAGCAGGATAGATTTGAAGCTGCCAAATTACTTGTTTCATTGTGGGCATCTTTTGCAGCTCTGCAATGTAAACATCACACAGAATAGGTGTTGCATAACCTCCTTATTTAAAACCCTTAGTTTTTATGTGTACGGAACCCTTTGCCTCAAAAAAAGAGCTGATTAATACATACAGGGAGAGGGATGTCAGGCAGTAAGGAAGCAGTATTAGTCAACCCAATAAATCAAGCTGTTGGTAGCACTCCAGTTGCCTAATGGAATTTTTTCCCATTAGCACTAGAATAAAGGAAAGCTTTAAGGAGAGATTTGAGCAACAACAACAACAGTAGTGTGAATGAGCAGCGCCCATGTGCAAAGAGTAGCATGAGGGTGGGTCAAAGATGTTTTAAAATTTAATGTTTTGGGTAGGTACTGGCCTAGAAGGCCAAGCAAGCTTGGTGTGACAGAGTCCATGAATGCTCTTGAAAATGAACTTATGCTTCTATAGAAAATGATGCCAAAAGAGGATCATGTGATCAAACACAAAATTCTGAGCGTACATAAAGTAAAATAAATTGGCAGAGACTGGAAGAGAAGATGGCAAAGCAGACAGAGCACAAGCCGACAGAAGCCAGGGCAAAACTCAAGCATCCAGGGTACAAACAAGCTTCTAGTCCTGAAAAAACAGAGGTATTCAAAACCCAAGGGCTAAGTAGAAACCACATAATGTAAGACTTTTTTTCTTCTGAAGCAGGGAAGATAATCAGCTAATTGCTTCACTTCCCCAGGATACGTCATTCCTTGAAGTTAGATCAGGGCCAAATACCTTTTTTTTTAATTACCTGACATCTTCAACAGTTACAAATTTGAGGTAACCAGTAAAATCCTAGGTCAAAAAGCAAAATATATGAAACATAAAATTATTACTTTAAACATCTTAGAATTTGTTGCATAGTTTAAGAATGTGTTTCCCAGGATTAGAACCATACAGTACAGAAAAATAAGTGCTGTTGTTTTGCTTTCCTGGTTATTTTTTTCACTATTTGCAATAGTCTCCACAAAAGCTAATGTCTACTGGAAATATTTTGTGTGTATATGCCCACCCTCACTCTCACAGTGTGTCAATAGAAACATCACAATGTTCAGAAATTACTTTCAAACCCACACTATGGTAATGGCACAGGTGCAACTGTCTCACTCTGCATTATTTATTTTTGCAGAACTGTCTGTTGAAATACCTGCAAAACAAAGCAGTGCTGTAAATATGCAGAACTGATTAAACCTCAGAACAACAGATTTCAACCGTTCTTCTGCCTGCAAGAAGTCTTGAGCATATTTTTCCATCTGGCTCTGCCTACTGGGTTAAGCTAGTAATAGGTAAGCCTTTAGCTCCTACATGGGAAGGAGTAATCTCTGCAAACATGTGCTCTTCAAACAGTAACACAATTAAATAAATTCTTCCTTTCAGCCACCATTAAGTGACAGAAAATTTCTCTTGTGCAGACTGAGTTTTGAATTTAATTATTTGAATTTAACAATTCAATTTAAATTTTAATATAGCAATAAAGACTCAATAGCCAATTTTATGCGTAAACAATTGCACATTCAGGCATTTACACCTACCTCTCTGCATATAAAATCTGAATGTGCTATTCAGATATTTGCGCTTGAAAATTGGCCTCCCACTATCAGAAAGTATTTGATATCATCAATCACAGCCACTTTGCAAGAAGAAGATGTTTCAGTCACAGCACGGCCTGCAGGTAGCATTAATTGTCATGGCATTATGTCCTCAGAAGATGTTTTCCATAATACGAGGGAACAGATTATTTTTAGGGCTCTCCTGCATTTCCAGGATAAACCTTTAAGTTTGTGTGCAGCTACGGCAAACAATGATCAGGGCACTGGCTTTTAAAATCTCTGCTATAGCAAAATTTAAAGGTCTCTATCCTCAATCAAAGGCCCTTTGGACAGGAGGCTGTACAACCACAGAAGGAGACTATGAAGCTCTTTATCGTCTAGTGATTAATGATGGAGGTGTAAGGATATGTAATTAAAGTTGGAAGTGCTTATGGTCAGGCTATAAAAACACCAGCTGTACCAACTAGAAACAGGGCTCTGGAAGATACCCATTATTAATTTCCCCGATATGTTTTGAGATACGATGTTAAACAATGAGTGAAAACAGACCCCCAGGAACTTTCCTACTCACTAGCACTGAGCTGGTGTAGGTAAAATACTCCCCAAGTAGCTAAAGTAAATCAGTTACTACTTGTATCTAACCTCCTCTAATTGTAGAATGAAAAAACAAAAGCTCTTTGCTCAGGTCCGGCCATGTTACCTCAGCACACCTCACCTGGATCAGCTTTGCAAGACTGGCAGGACTAGTTCTGGGTCTTTTTTTCCCATGATTATCTCTTTACAATAAGTTAAAATGGAATATTTTATGTATTACATTTGTTAATATTGTCTCCCTGTCTGAAGCTGAGGGAAACATGTATTTTGACACCAAGTACATTATAGTTTTATGCAATTAAGCTTAATTCCTGAAGGAAAAACTCCACTGGAAATGCTGAACTTACTCTTTTCCACTCCCATGCACATTCTACAGTAAGGATAACTTTCTTTTGCTAGTGATGAGTTAGTAGGACATAGATTTGCTATCCTAGCTGTAGAAACAGGAAATCATGAGAAGCCTCTTAGGATGATAAATCAGGATCAATTATTAAATTTTAATTGACTATTAATTTAACAGTTATTTAATTAGATGGTAAGTACTGTCTGGAGATTGGGATATTAAATTTTGCAGATTAATTCTGAAGTTCAACAGGTATTTATAGACAGAGTGATGCAATAACCTTTATCACCAACAAACATTAGACATAAGGTGTGGTAATTCCATGGTGATTTTGTTTTTCCTTGGCTGCTCCAGAGGAAGAAGGTCTGTTTTGGAAGAAAACAGCCCTTTCCTCTCAGGTGTTAATACATTATCCAATTAATAATTCAAAGGGCTGAAAGTATCATTCTATAATAAAATAATGTAAATCAATATTATCTTGATGGATACAGTTGAATCAAGTCCTAGAAACCACCACCACACAAGGAAAGTCTTGGTGATATGCTAAAGGACATGATGAAAGTTAGGTAAAGTGATACAGTGAATTTTAAGCAACACTGTTTAATGAACTGTGGAAAATTGCTCTTTGTTCATTAGCTTTACCCCCAAAAGCCTCACAACAAAACTGAAAAGTGCAACATGTTAGTCCTATTTTGCTACTTAATAATGTCCAGACTCTTTCATCATTGAAATAACATAACCTGGTTTAGGCAAAGACCAGTTAGTCTTTACATCGTTCCCTGCCACTGCCAGAGAGGATCGTAAAGCTTGTTACAAGGGCATCCTTCTCTTTCAGACAAATCTGTCTGGTGATTGACTGTCTTCCCTTCGAAGCAATCTTACACCTTTCCCCTGTGGATCTGACAGGAGATTTCAAAACTGTTCTAATATTGAACTGGTTTGCTACATACTTTTCTAAGATCATTTGATGAAATTTGCAGTGCTGCTTTTGATAATTCAAAACTGCATGTATATTCTCTTGAAAATTCTCTCAGCTTTAGTAATTTAGTGTACTTTTTGACTGTACATGGAGAGAAGTGGTGATTGTTGTGAATCATGAGTGCAATTTGGACAAGAACCGTGACTGTTCTTGAGTGTGTATTCACTTAAAAAGAGGCTCAACCTTTTGACTGGAAGAAAGCTGCACAGGAGAGTGATCTTGGTGGGTGGTTGATGTACTTGAGTGTTATCAACGCACTGCAAATCCTTCCACTCCTGCAGAGAACACTGGCTCTCTTGACTCTGATTCTCCTGTCCTGCTACTTACCAACTCTCCCTTGAACTAGAGGAATGAATATTTAGCAGACTTTTACATGCTGCTGTAGCAACTCTGATTACAGTAGGAAAGTGCAGTATCTTTTCATGTCAAAGGTCAGCTGAGAAATACCTTTTTGTTCCCCTTTTTTAATTCTGTATATTGTGCTGATACAGTGTTAACAAAGCTGAAGTAATGTATCACTGAAGCTGGAGGGCTAAAAAAGTGAAATATTAAGATCCCAGATATTGGTGAATATAGAACTGGGAATATTTAAAAATTGTACTTTGCTAAATGTAACCTACTTGGTATAGCACAGAACTGAGGGCCAGATCTGGAATCTAACAATAAGTGTGTCATTAGGCAGATAATTTAATTCACCTCATTTCTGTGTAAGATGGGGATAACAATAATCATTCTTATGAATTACTTTGTGCTGTGCACCTGAAAGATGATGAGCATTATAGCTAGTAATTAAACATTATTTTAATCTTCAAATTTCCTTTACCTTCTAAACTTTAATAAGTGTTTATGCTCCCTTAATGCCAGAGAGGCAAAAAACATGATTGTGAAGCAGCTGCTGAGAATTTGTCCCAGAAGATATTTAATACTAAATTGGGATTGAGTCATCTGTTTCGGATAAAGGAGCAATGCAAGAAATAATATGTGAGAGTTGAGATTTGGAGTAAAATATATTCAAAGCAGAATCAGAGCAGCTGACACACCTGTGCTATCCAACTGGCTCCCACCTTTCACATCCTCTCAGTCCAGAAACTGAGAATGGGCATTGTAACTTCTCTTCAGCTTAGAGAAATATAACAGTATTGCTTTAGAACTGGGCAGTTGTGAGGCCACTGGGATGACAACTGGACTCCAAGTTGAAGCCTGCAGTACAGCTCTAGTGGTACTAGTCATTATATAACTTACTGTATTTGTCATTGTAGACCATTTAGTAATTTTCTACTCCTCTCTGTAAAGTTCCCCCAGTCAAATACATGTCAGTGAAACTTAGGAGTGCCCTTTCCCTACCCGTCTCTCTTCACAGCTGTCAAGAGACTGATGGCTGCTGTGCAGACCCCAGGCTTTGGCAGTAGAGGTTTGCCTAAAATTGAAACAGAGATTCTGAAGCCGATTCCTGACTCCAATGAAACTGGGAATTTCACCCACTGATTTTTTTTCTTTCTTTTTAAGAGATCATATGTCAGCCTTGTCTTCTTGTAAAAGGAAGATTGCGATCTGTCCTGTCTCTCATCTCTTCTTAGAAGCATAAGAAGGCAAATTCGAACTTTTCCTGCTTCCCAATACCTACTTCCCTAAATAGCTTATTTGTCTAACTTCAGTTGTCCGAAAAACGGAAATTACATTTTCCAGTTTCCTTTGCAGAGGAACTGCTGCTCCAGCATAGGTTTCTAATGCTGCTCCTTACTCTTATTTCCAAATTATAACACAATGAATTTTACAGCTGCAGTTTTCTAGTGAGAATATAAGAGACACAGCTAAGTTACTCCAGGCTGCCTCTGTTGTCCAACAAACTTGGACTTATAAACAATGAAGAGTAGCTTAAAATCTGTATGTCTGTCTTGGGATGGATTTGTTTCAAAAGCGAGTAGGAAAATATTTTAGGTAATTGAAATAATTGGCAAGGCTGAAAGGGATTTGGTAAATACAGTGCTGGAAAAAAAGCAGCTCATTAGAGGGCTTTGAATTTTAGCAGGCATGGGTTGCATGTCAGGTGTTTGGTTCCCTGACTCACACCAGGAGATGATTAGCAGTGTGCCTCTGGTTGCAGCAGAGGTAGGATGTGTCTCAGTTTGTATAACATGTAGGTCACAAATTGCCAGTACGGAAAATACGCATTTAATGAATTTCATCTACCAGCAGGCATCTCGTTGTCTAGGCCTGCTCTTCAGGGAGCAAAGAGAGGCATCTCCAGAAGGAGATTCATACTAAAATAGATGTCTAGAATAAGTGGGACAAATTATCCCTCAGAGATGCCTGATTTCCCTCCTTTGCTGTAAGAGGTCCCTGATTGTTGCCTTATGTCCCACCCTTTCTGTAAGAATAAGTGCTGAACTGGATACAAACATAAAGTGGGATGGTGTCTGTGTTGCTCTGGTTTACACATTGTTGCCCAAATTAGGGAGGCATTGGCGTTTTGGCGGTTTTTTCTTTATTGAGAGCTACTGCAAGTGAATGCTGGAATGAGGCACTAATGAGCTACTAAGGAGTACAGTGTATGCTCAGGGCTCACAGGTTTCCTCTGCTACAAGTGACCTTATAATTATTAGAGGAATAATGTCTACAGACAGGAATGATGAGAATTGGTTGTGGGCATTAAGGATGTTTTACAGACGGAGGAAAATGAAAGCTTTATTCTTCGAGTTCATTATTTTATCAGATTCCTTTAAACACATCTATTGTTTGTACATGAAGAATGCAAAATAATCACTTAAGAGCACAGGCTAGGAAAGACACCAAAGAAGTTATAAATGGTTTGGAATGTTTACATTTGACTGTTCCAGAGCAGTATGTTAGACATCGTACAGTGAATAGCAAAGAATGAGCCCTTTTCTATGTTATCCACTGTAAATTGTATGCTTGCTCCCCAAACATACTTGTGTAGACTCTTTCAAGGTTAGTAAAAATGAAGTAGTGAAAATGGAGGTTTAACTGGCAATAGAAGTATTGCTTTATAAGCACGAGAGAACAGGATGTACTGTGCTGTCATTGCTAGAACTTCATGAGCGGGTCATACCAACTGATGGTTTAAGAAGTGCTGTGTTAAAGCATATGCCTGGGACTAGTGCTACTGATTCACTGTGTGAAACTAGTGTTATGACTTAACCTCTTTGCACTTACATTTTCCCCTCTGGGATTTAACAAATATTTACCCACCTTTAAAATGTACCTTCTGTTCTTCAGAGAAGTGTTGAATAAATATAGATCAGTATTACCCTCAACAGCAGGTAATCCTGTTAATCTAACATGCACCCTGTGTTTATGTTGAATATGTTCCATGCCACTTGATCATTGTAGTTAGATTAACAAAGGATATTACAAGGATTAACTCTCAAGTAATGGCTGCAGCTGCTCACCATGTGTGTCTACTGTAGCCCAAAACCAAGGTTTGAAATCCTCTTCCATATAGTGAGTAGAAGGAAAGCACCTGACTTTTGCAGAACCAATTTTCCATCCAAAAGAACAATGTCTTGACCTAAGTTCTGATTGCTGTGCTGCTGGCACCAGGGAAGACAAGCTCAGTGCTAAAACAGTTTCAGGTCTCTGCCCACCACACCAGTTCTGCAGAGTAGTTGTAAGGTTAAAACTATCTCATTTTCCACTGCACTTTACCTGCCACAGCCCACAAAGGGATCTCTAGACCACTAGCTGGAGACAAGGTCCTTCCAAGGTCAGGCAGCCTCAGAGCTGGCTCTGCTTTGTGCTGGAGGTTGGATCCATGGGCTCCTTCTGCGGGCGCCATGGAGCCCTACTTCCAACCTAAATTAGTTATTGTCCAAAGTCAGCTATAGCCTCAACAGCAGGAGCTCAGCAGGAGCTGAAAATCACCCCTTGGCTCCTGAGGACATTCCTGTGTAGCTGTCTCGGACTAAGCTTTGTGTTGCTACAGCAACACCACTATCAGAACCCTGACTGGTTTCAGCGTAGTTCTGGGAAGAACATACAATGTGCTGGCACACTTCCCATGGGATACAGATCCACCTTCACAGTCCTGCTTTTGGCAGTGCTTTTCCTTGGCTGTATTTTGTCCATTTCATTTCAGTGGAACTTGGAGAATCTCTGGGCTGTAATAGGATGTAGGAAGTATTTTCAGCGGAGTGTGGCTGAACTGTGGTCTGAGGGAGAAGAGAGCACAGAAGACACTCTATCACCTTCATACAGTGTGATTGAGTGTCTTACTGGATTGTGTAGGAAAAATATGTGCTTGCAGATGCTTCTTGTAGCAGCTTGAGAGGTTGGAACTTGCAGTTTTCTGGTATGGAAAATGGGGCTGGAGCACAAAGGCTATTTAAAAAAAAGTTGTTATTTTTAAGCCATTGGCTATTTTTCTCTTCATCGGAGTACCTTGAGGTATTGAAGGTACTGCTAGGAGCCCAAATTTCCATTTTTGGCTGTAGCCTTTTCAAATCTCATGCTAAGCAGTGGGACTGGATCACTGTTTGTGGGGGACATGCGTGGTCAGACACGTGTTAGAATACTTTCACTTCATACATCAGTTGTTGGGAGTGCTCTATATACAGTTCCACACCACTCATTCTGACCTGTGTGAGCTGTACCAGCCAGGAAGCTGTTATCTGGTCTCATTAGTAATGGCATTAAAGCAAGATAGTGTAAGGCTTCAAAAAGGAGTAACACAGGGATGGGGGCCTCTATAAATAGCCTGTAGAAGGTAACTTGAAAACTCTTATCACAGTGGTTGTATTTTTTCTTTCTTTTTTTTTTTTTTTTTTCCAGAACCCCTTAAGTTTTATTTAGATCTTGCCTTTTTTTTTTCCTATTTCAGTTTCAGAATATGGCCTTTTTTATCCCTGGGAAGACAATTAATTTCTGTTTCTACTGCACCATAATGAGAGGGAGACAAGCAGGATGATGCTGCAAGTTTTTCATACACCCTGACTGCAGAGAAAAAATTTAGTTATATAACTTGTCCATATAAAGAGGCACCTTTTCCCTGACATCCTTTTTACTTTTTCCGGAATTAAATATAACTGGAAGTAGCTTAGTGTGGTGGAATTTCATGTTCATGACTATACATAGTATGAGAGTCAGTGTCTTTAGTATGCTCAGTGCTTCAACACTCAGCATTTCTCTTTGTATTTGTAACTGAGGAGAAAACAGCTCTAAAGCAGTTTGAGAGGAACAGGACGCACGTGGGAGACAGGTGTACTGCAATGTATGGGAGGAGGAGAAAAGTCCTGGTAGAGGCATGGGAAAATCCTTGGAGAAATGAGTGCAGTCACAGTGGGGTTGCTGCTCACCTGCAAGTACCTCTGAGCAGCTCCTATGGGAAGGCATCTTTGCCAGGTGTGCCAGTGCAGCTCATTTCCTTCTACCTCCCTCGGGGTTCTGTGCAAAATTGAAACCACATCCTGGTTTGTGCTGGGATTTAAATTGATCCCAAAGGTCAATAGCAGCTTTTCATTAAAGCTTACCATGAAGTAGTATTTATACAGTTATTAAAACATGTTTTTACACAGTCATGTTAGCCTAGTAATTGCTCAATGATTTCATCTATGTACAGAATACTGCTAAACAGAGCAGCACCTCTGATACCAAATTAGTTGGTTAAAGGTGATTCAGCAAGAGATGGTGAAGAAGCATTTTCTCTCTTACTGCCTTCCGTTCTTTTAGTATACCACTCCATGAAGACAGCCTGTTTCTAGAAACTGCTAAGACCAGTCTGCAGCAATCCTTTGGCTTTCTCCTGACACAGTTAGGGCTATTGATAGCCTCCTGCACACTTTTTCTCTGTTTCCTCAAAGGAAACTTCCCTTCTGTTCATCAGAGGGGCCCCTTTCATTATTTACAACTTCTTGGTATCATTAGCATTCCCATTTCCATGGCGCCTCAGTGAAACCTCAAGGCCATGCACTGGCCATATTTACCTCCAAATCCCTCTTTAGCAAATGTCACGTTCACTCTGGCACTTAATTGCCTTGCTCCTGTCTCTCTGTGTCTGCTTCAGGGGCAAGAACGTGGTCAAGTCATCCTTCTGTACATTTACTATTGTAGTCATAATTAAACATTACACAGTAAAAAAATTCAAAACAGCCCATCCTTCCCATACAGGAATATAAGAACTGACACACTGGATGAGACCAAAGCTCTGTGCATCTCAGTATCTCCTCCCTGGTGGTAGCTGATAATCAGGGCCTGCAGGGACACATGCCAGCAAATTTAACAAATAACCCTCCCCTGGTCTTGACTCAGTGTGCATCATCCACAGAAGTTTGCCATGGCCATTAAATGTCCTGTTTTAAAGCTAAAATAGGCTTTTTTTTGCTGCTGATTTTCAGTTTGAGCAGTCTGCCTGATTATTCAAAGTCACTATTGCAGGCGGTTTTTTCCTTTTTTT